>JAQGBH010000908.1:0-40229 GCA_034698265.1 Sminthurinus aureus | reverse complement strand
AAATACTTATTAACAATTATTATCAAAATTAATCAAAATTAATCAAAAATTGTTCGTTATAATTAATGTATCAAGATAATGCCTTTATGTTTCATTTATTCCGTGTTAGTATTTCATAATAGTCGTTCTTTATAATAATAATAATTATTATTATTTGTTTATGAACTACTATTATAAAAACTCTATTGAATAGTAACATGTGAATGAAAAAAACATTTCGATTTTCAATGCTGTGTGCATGACAAATCTATAATATACATATATGATATATTATGTAATATGTAGCCTTTTAATTTAACTTTTACTTTTCTGGTAAGTCTTCATAAACTATGTAAGTACTACATGTGTACATATGTATTCCAGTTACATGGCTAGTATGTATTTCGAATTCTGACTGTGACTATTTAACCGGCGTGGATGATGTATACATATTTATATGTAGGATATGATGATTTTTCGCTGTTTGCATGATATTGTGTGCCGGTAATGAATTTATAAAGTCTGTTTGAGGTGAAGTTTTCACCGATAAATGTACTTGATCTAGTTTTTGTTTAAAAAAACTAACATCTAATTATTACTAACATATATAATATGTTGGATGTTCATTATTATAATGTATTGTTTTACTTATTCATGATTATTTATTATTCAAATAAGATATAATTTTAATGAATTATTAGTTTCATGAATATTTTTTTGACTGAAAATTGAAAATCATGTGTCTGAAAAGTTTATACCAACTATTTTCCAATCTGATTGATTACTATGATTATTTATTCTGCAAGAAAAAATGTTGTAATACAAAAACGCCTTTTACTGATTAATTTTGGATAATATTTGTAAGAAATAAAAAGTGAGTGAAACGTTTTACCTTTTGAAAATTTCCGTATTCGTATTCTAACAAAATAATAATACAATTTTCTGCAGTATAAACATTTAATCTTTATGACATCTTTTTTATCACTTTGTATACACTTTATAATATTTATATATACATCACTGCTTAAACTGGTGAATAGTCTTGCTTCTGCTGTATATAGACTGTAAATACTATCATTTTAAACTAATCTTAGGTAAACTTTTTTTTAAGTTATGCTAGCTTTTTTTCTGAAAACGATTGTGTACAGAGCAGAGTAAATATGGAATAATAATAACTATTATAAATAATTATAACTGTATATCAGATAACTGAAAGAAGGATTTTGAAAATCTTCCAGTCATTCAAAATATAATTGTTGTCACTATAAACATTGTCTATTTTTTATTCAGTGTCACCTTCTAGGCCTATTTCGAGTTCTAGTTCTGGAGATCAAGGAAGAACCGGAAAACTCGGACATTCATCCACCAGAACTGAAAGTTTAGTGGACTTGAATCGAATTAAAATTGAAAAAATGATTCAAGAAGCAAATGGAGGAGGTGTCGATCTAGAAAATGATGATGATGATGAAGCCCATTTTCTGTCATCTTTGGAACTACCTACAAGCAGCAGTTATTATTCGTATAACAACAACAGTGGAATGTCAATTTCAACTCATCCCCAGCAAGAAAATACAATTAGTATGAAGAGAACTAGTAATAATATTAGGAATTTCAACTCGGTAACTAGTAGTAATTCTCTAATAACACCATCAATGAGAATGATGAATGTAGGAGGAGGAGGAGGGGGATTTAATCTAAATGACCATGCTCTTTCTACTAATAGTACTAGCAGTATGAGACTTCGTAGAAATTTTCAATTAGGTCCAAGACAACATCAACATCTCTACATGAATACTCACCAAGTTTCCTCTGCTACTTTTAGAACTAGAAATTCTGCAGCTGATAATGCATCTGTAGTATGTCCAATATGCCCACAAAAAAGGGTGTTTAAAAACAAAAACTCACTTAAAGTACATAAGAGTCTCTACCATAGACCAGCAACCACCAGTTTTGGTCGAGCTTCTCTTCATCGAAGAAAAGATTTGAATCTTAATGCAAATTCCTCCCGTAATAACAGCAATAATAATAATAGTAGCACTAACAACGGGACGAGTGTGTTGGAAAAATCTTGCTTTATGCAAACTAGTCAACATTTTTAATCCTTTCACAAAAAGAATAACAATATTAATTATTAGCTATTAATATTTCAATTTTAAGTTTTTTATGATATTTTTTACTCATCTATGCGTTGGGATTTTTTCCATTGTTTCTTTTTTCTAATGACAAGTTTAATAGTTACCATACTTTTTCCGGAGATCTCGATTTTTAAAAAACGGGCACATGCTCTTCCTACATTACATTAATCGGCACTGCAATCGTATAAATGAAACGTTTTTTTTTGTTTTTTGTATCCACTGAACTTTAGCATTGTAAATAATACTTATTTAACTATGAGGAAACGTTTTACAAATCATGTCTAAGCTTCTTTATCTTTTGTTTTTCATGGTGAAAAACAACTTCAAAAGATAGTCAAATCTCTTCAATTTTTCTACTCTTCATTCGAATTTTCATCACGCATTGATGTTCTATTATGTTAAATTTATGGATTTGAAAATGCCTAACTCCTTGTACATGTTGTATGATTGTCAATCATTGATTGATACTGATTACTGATTATCGAATCGCCCTACGGAAACGCTGATTTTCGCTATTATACTCGTAATCTCGTAATCGTAATAAAAATATAAATGAAACATGTTTTTCAATATTATATTTGTTTGATTTTGAATCTTTTGTTTTTTATTGCACACAGTACGTGTTACGTGTTATGTTCGTTTTTGGTTTATTTTTGATATTTTTCGAGTCCACTAATTTGACTTGAATTCCAAACATTCTCACTCACTTTTCATGTCATTGACATGGAACGAAATGCCAGGTTTTTTTTTGTTTCATTGGCTTTCCATTAATATCATAAATGTCAGCAGTCAAATATTTGCATTTTGCATTCATTATATGTACGTACTAAGTACACGTCGTTCTTAGAGTCTCAACTTGCCTCCTTAACGTCAACATATTCGATCATTTATCACGTGTACACGAGGATTCATATTTAGTAAACTTTGTATACGTTTTTAATTGGACGAGAAACGTTTTCAATTTTGCAATTTTTGAAACAATTAAAAAATCAATGAACATGTAACATGTGTAACACCTATATGTATCCTATCGTTTTAATTAACAGGTACATATGCCATAACATGCTACATTTACATGGGTGCTTCAATACTTGCAGATATGTACATAGATTCGTATAGCAGTAGGGGTAATTTGCTTTAGTACATACTTTATCGAATATATGTTGCCAACATATTATAAATGATAAATATCAGTAAACAGTAATAATAATTATTATTATGTGAATTATTATTATGAAATCTGCAACATATATATACAGTATATTATATAGTATGTAGTATGGTGTGTTTTATTTACTGTGCTTCTGATTGATTTTTTTTATGCATTATCATTTATCATCACTCAATATTTATCCATTATCCAGAGTATTTTTATAATGATGTCTTGTGGAGTCAGTATACAAGATACATGATAAGCAACAAAGCTATAGGTAAATGTCTATAATACAATAGCTATCAAGTATCAAGTATATCGACAATCGACAGAACAGAGAAAGTTCGTTTGGCATTCAAATCTTTGACACATTCACCTACTTACTTTCTCCCGTCTCCTCTGATTGTAAATCCATTTTCCCTACATCTATTTAGTACATGTACATTGTACATAGGTTTTTAGGCGGTAGGCGGAAGAGGATAAGAAGTAGGAACGGAGACAAAACTGGAAACTGAAGACAACCATTATAATTATAATTTCGCCATCAACCATCTACCACCCCTTTATTAATCAATTATAGCTCATTATAGCAACTAAAGTATGTACATTGTACAGTGTATGACTCATAAAATACATCGATACGAATCTATACTGCACAGAGAGAGGGAGAACGAGAGAGAGATCGCAAAATGAGAACCAGAATTCGGAATTATTATAAGTATCAACTTTCAATTCCAACTCGTAGTCTATATGCTATATTCACAACTCACAACTGTGTAAAAAACCGAAATAGGGAAGGAAACAAAGAAACTGTCCTTAATATAATATGTGTATAGTGTATATTGTATATATTCTATATACTGGGAATTGGGAATTCAGAAAGCTGAAAGGAGAGAAATTAGAGAAAGCTTTCAACAGCCATTTATTAATAATGTATCAATGTACGCATAAGTATGATATCTAATATCTACGTTCTACGTATCCTCAACTTGAGACTTGAGTACATATTCAGTTCAACCCAATATACATGTAGAATGTAGAATATAGAATATACAGTAGATGACAGATAAGTATGTTATGGTACTTAATACTTAACATTTAGCATTTATTCTAGTATTTAGTATGTCAAATTCCTTGCTCCTTCTGTCTGTCATTCGTCCACTGAACTGTCATAAAATGAACTATGTGTCCCACCATTAACACGGTGGAACTATCACTAAATACTAAATATATACTATATCCGTCTATAAGTCTATAGGATATAGCATACACATATTATGCATGAATAATTTTACCCGTCTTGTATGTCTGTTTGTTGGCTGTTCTGCTCTCGTTAGTCTTTAGTCATGTAGTTTCATGTCAAAGCCAAAGCCAAAGCCAAAGTCCAAGTCAAAACGAAAAAGGAAAACAAAACTTCTTGTGTGTGTGTTTAGGATATTTACAATTTCCAATTTCCGATACACCTTGTGTACATACCAATTTCCAATTTGATTGCTATTGGATTGAACTGAATTGAATTGGATTGGATTGGAAATCAAACAATTTCAAGCTGCAAGCCTTTCTCCACTCTCTTTTCACTCTAGATTCTAGATTCTAGCCTACTTTATAATAGGGTAAAGTGATTGTGCACTATTTATACTAGTGGAATTTGTGCTTTTGATAAGAGACGTCTTACGTACTACATTACTACATACTTCCACAAAACCCAATCAATTTAACTATATTTACCTGTTCTTGTACCTTTTTTGCACTTTATACGAAATACAAAGTAGAATTTGCAAACAACCAGTAATCAGTAGCCAGTTTGAATTTGAAATGGATTGTGAACTTGAAACTTGAACGACATTTACTCATAAATTCCAATTTCAGAACTCTGAAATCCCATTAGTTTTTATTATTTCCTGCTGTTTTTTGTCTTGTGTGTTATGTGCTCTGTATGTCTTTTTTTTAAATTGAAAATGTAGTACCAAAATCATGAAACCAGAAACTTTAACGGTGCATCGAATGTCAAATGTCAAGTAATTTTAGATTGGAAAAAGTTGGAAACAAAAAAGATTCATCATTCAAAATTCAATAGAGTAATCTATAGTGTCTAGTTTCTAGTTGAGCAGCAAAAATGACGGGATCAGAAACCGAATCAGAATCAGCGGAGACGAACAAGAAGTCAAAAGCAGAACCAGAACCACAAAAAGAGAAAGAGAAGGAGAAAGCAAAGGAAAGAGTAATAAAACAACCTGGAAATATCCATATAAAAATCCTATCTCGTCTCTATGATTTTGGTACAGTCACCTTTTGCTCAAACTGTAGAGTGTCTTATAGCCCAAGGGATAAAACCTTCAAACTCGTCGACAATCACTGGATTCTCCAGGTAAAACGTAACAGTGAATATCAACACAATAATAATAATTGTGATTACAGGATTTTAAGTAAAAAAACACGTAAAATATTGAATTATGAATAATTATAAATGTGACAAAACAATTTTTCACAAAGCATCAAAATTCTCAATTCTCAATCCAATTTTGCTACAGGTCATCTGTTGGGTATTTCAAACTGGTCTTTTAATCCGTGGTAAGAAATTTTGGTTGCATTTACTTCTTGCCTCTAATTGTATGATGTATGAGCTTAAAACAAATGCAAATTACTAAAGACCAAAGACTACGTTTTCGCTTTGTTTTAATTTTTACACAGGACTACTTGAAATTCGTGACGCTTACGACAACATCCTACTGGAATACAATCGACTTCTTCCCTATGCTAATTTTTTCTTCCGTCTTTTCATCGGGTTCACTCCATTATGTGCCCTCCACCACAATTGGCTCGACCGAAGTGGAGTTTCAAGGTATCTAAAGGAATTACAGATTGAGGGAACGGATCGAATTTATGTTAGGGATGAATATCCCAGCAGACGAGACTACAAAGTAATCATTAATAACTAATAATTAAACGTACATAAAAATATTTCATCTACAAGATGAATGACAAATGTTGATTGACATTGACAATTTCTTAATTTTTTAATTTTTTTATGATTTCAGCTTCAATTTTGGTTATTCGTCCATATGACAATCACAACAGTCTTTGCAGTTGGTTGGGTATTTTCCAGCTTTGATGCAGAGGTTCTGGACATTGTAAAAGTGTACAAAACAAGTGGAGAAAGAGTAGAGAAAGTATTTGGGATTGGCGTGGATTCGGACAGTCATTTTTGCTATTGTATGATAATTCCTACAATCGCATTGATTCTCCTCGAACTCAACTACTGTATGATCATGCACATGCCGCATATTGCCTACGTCGGATTTTCCATGTGCTCCTACAGACTCACCAAGACAGTTCGAGCCTTCATTAATACAGAAGAGTACAATGATTTGACAACCAAGGATTTTGAGGTAAATAATGCAGAAAAGAGAAAGTAGATTTTTAATTGATATACTGTAACTTGGAGTTTCTACTTTCTACACAATCGAAACATTCTCTAACGACTTGATTTGTACATTTTTGTCCTTTCTTTAATTGTGTATGTTTTGTTGCATTTTTCGTACATTCATACAGACTGCATTCACTTTATTCGACACGTACCGAAATGTCCAAAAGCGACGAGATCATCTCACATGGCCTTTCATCCTGTCTTGTGTGGCGGTGACACTTTCCTTTGTAGCAGTGACAATGCTGGAGGCTGATCCAGGTGTTCGATTCCATTTCATAGGCAAATGGGCCATCATTTACTATGGAATTGAATTTTTCGGGTGTAATATCAATAATCCTGAACTGATGCTAGATGTGAGCTTCTTGTTTTTTGTCCTTTGTTTTTATTTTTGCCTCTTGTATTTTCTTGTCTTGTGTGTGACATTTATCGTTTTGTTGGTCATTCTGAAAAATCGAAATATCAAATACTACGCATGCAAAATTTTCTTAGATGCTTTCGTCTGTTTCTGTTTTGTATTTTGTCTATAGTTTTATCACATTTTGCAAGCGACAGGAGATGGGATGAAGTTGTAATCACGTATAAACGATAAGCACTCTGAATTGTCAATTGTAAATTGTACCTAATATAATTTGTAAAGTTGTGATTGTCCATGGCACACGGCACGTAAAATCCGACGTTTGATTTTTGACTCATGTTTTACTCTGATAACTGATAAATAATGTGTAAAAAGTATAGAAATGAAAGTGAATTACATTTTTGGGCATCTATTTTTCAGACCTGTTTCGTCTTCATGAATTTGAAAAACGCCGCTGAGGTTTTTCAGAAACAGACATCATCAGGAAGTACAAAGAAATCAGTCAAATTTTTTCAAGGAGCAAATTAATTCAATCTTCATCGTTCATCATTCGTCATCTTCAACATTATCCTAAATACTATAATAATATTATACTAATGTAAAGGTATGGTAAGTCAAATGTGCAGGACATATTTTAAAATGTATATCAAATATCAAATACCAATATTTTACAATACCGAATACCGAATAACGATATTTATTCTCAAAAAAACACAAAATAAGCAATAATACTTAACTATAAATATTTGTAAGGCACATAACTTTAAACATGCAAACAAAGCAAAAGTAAAGTCATCATGTACAATATAAAAAGTACACAACACAAAAATAGACATTCAGAAAAGGATAGAACTTAAATACGTTTTACATTGCATTGACTGCCATACAAAAATATTTTATGTGTAGATCACAACATGTTTTTTGCTTCATCACATTCATTTTATCATAAATCATAAAGTATGTGCCATATGCCATTACCAATTAGCATGAGAATGTGTTCCTATTTATCCTATTTGTAAAGTTCATACACTTTCAGTTGAAAGTTGAAAGCATTTGCAATTTGTAAGAGCTACGAACTTTTAAATGGTTTGACGCCGTTCTCACATTTTAGGATTATTTTTCCGCAGCTGTAGATGTAGCATTTGGATCTCTTCTCTGTTGAACACTGAATCATGACAACAATAACCATGATCATTGTGAATTTTGCATTACACACAAAGGACCTTTTCATTCATAAATAAAAGCCTAAACATTTAGAGTTTATAGTTTAGAGTGTACAACTAAAATGTAATCTCCACTCTCATTCTTTGCACGTTTCCTCAATTTGACTCGACTCGACGACTTTCGCTGACTTTCACAGGTCATCATAGATCATTGCCAATACAATAGCTCGCACTTCGCTTCTCTTATCTCAAAGGATTTGGACTTTGGACTTGGATTTTGGATTTGGACCATCGCCAAGTGGAAACTGGAAACATTTCCTTATTCGCCTTTTAAGATCTTGTCAACTTTGTTTTTATTTCTCTGTGACAAATCTACAGCCTACATCCTTACGACATGCGACACATGCAAAATAACTGGCGCTTTGCGCTACGTTTTACTTAACTAGCACATCGGCACCTAAAGTCTAAAACAATCACATTTAAAATTAGGACAAATTTTTAGTGTGCTATAAATTTTGTAGCTCCAAACTCTCGCCTAAGATTCAATGGAATTTCTGGGATTTAATGACAATACAATAGTTTTGATTTTTGATACACTTCAAAGTTTATGTTTTGAGCTTTGGATAGTTCATCAAAATGCAAAATTTCATGCGATTTCCTCCGTCTGAATTTATAATAGTGGTTGTTCCTTGCCAAAAAATAAATAAAAAAAGCATACTTATGCACGGACAAAAAGGGAAATCAATGCATATTATACAGATGTTTAATGTTTCTGTGTATGTTTTTATCTTGAAAGAAGCCATGAAAATACATAATACATAATGTACACATTTTACTCTAGTGCTTTCACCATATTCTTTTCTTTGTTACTTATAACAAAAACAAACCTTATCCTAAAGGCATTAAACATTACACATCCTGTATTGTCCATCGTCCATAATCCATCGTAAATCATGGATCGTAAAAAATAAATAAAACGTAGAAAATAGAAAATAGAACTGGTTAGAGAAAGAGGAGCGTGAACTTGAACGGTCCAAGTTCTAACACGGAGAAGTCAAAAGGAGAAAGGAAAACGTACAAAGAAACAATTTCACGTTCCTTGTTCCACATATTCCATATTCCGCCCATTCAGGCTACAGTCTAGAGTCTACAGTACACTCGCAAGTTGAATCAATACATCACTACTCTCTAGCTACACCCTACACGTGTAGATACATATATATTATTACATGTGAAATGTGAAACATGATCATATCCAATGTACAAATATACCCACAAGATACAGGATACCCTCGGTTTCCTGTTACTCTGCAGCATGCAGAATGTAGACTGTAGAATGCAGAGGCTATATACACATGGTTTACATTTAGGTGTATATGAAATCGATTCGCCACTCACCACACATACCGTAAAATCCTTTACAATACATTCGTGTATACTGTATACAGTACATTGGAAGGAAAATCCGAGGCGCCAACTGTAGAACGACAGACGACGGAATAGTATCTGGTTTGTTCATAAATATTTATACGATTTACTTTCTTTACTTTCACTACATCGCACATCGCACACCACACCAAACTAAACAAAAGTCCAAACATTTGTTGACGTAACTTTGACTGTTATTTACAGTTTGCAGTCCACAGTTTCCAGTCTATAATTACAAACAGCTATACTTCTTGCTTCTTGCATTTCAGATTTTAGCATACATTGAACACTGAATATATATATATATAAAAATATTGTACAAGAGTTAGAAGTTTGACTACACACTGGTTACAGCTCACAGTGATTGTATTTTTCTAGATTCTAGCGTCATTTTTCTCGTGAAGAGTTTTGTAATACATCGTCTCCGTGTACTTACTTTTTGAACAAAACAAGTCAATAGTCAATTAACCTCAAACATTATTACACTGAAATCTGAAGTTATTAAGCACTGAGCGTCGACCTCGTTAAATCCGTAATTCATAATCCATAACATTCTACGTTCTAAATACTAAACAGCCATAATTATACTGCAGAATTGATTTCCAATTCTGAAATTCCTTTGATTTCTTTTTTCATTGATCTTTGTATCTATTATCTATCAACCTATTGATTGATGAGTCACAAGAGTCTAGAGTAATCAGAGAAGAATCAGAAGAAAATATCCATCTTGTTTCGTGAAACAAAAAGACGGAGATTTGTTTCGACACAAAAGAAAATTTGGATTTTTATTTAGTGCAAGTGCAAAGTACTTACATTACAGTGCAAAACAGCGCAGTATAATAAAATATAAAAAAAGAACTGGTAATACAGAATAAAGATGCCTTTTAAAGGGAAGGTAAGAAAAAGTTTCTTCGTTTTGTTATTCTTATTTATTTTGCTTATGGTAAAATTGACGGTAGAGAATTACATTTTATATACGTAATATTTCTAGTGATTAATGATAATTTGAAATTTGAAATGACATATTTACATTAATTTTTCAATTTTTTCTAGCACGCTATGTTTGCCTGCGCAGGGGTAGCTCTGAATGTTTTTTTGATTGACAAGTTCCTTGTCAACACACAGCCGTTGAAACATGGACATGGACATGGAAATTCGTCTGAAGTGAAAATACAGCAGAATCCTGGACACCGATACAAAGTCAGGGCGTTGGAAGATGTTGAGTATGACAGGCTCAAGGCATTTTTCAATCGACGATGGTAAATTAATTGTGGATTACGGAAGATCGGAAGCCGGAAGTGAGGAGCGGGATGATTGCATTTAAGTATTTGTGATAGTCTTTGGTCGGGACCATTGAACATCGAACAGCGACTGGAGTGCACTGGACTGGACTCTGGACTGGTCATCACAAACATAAGTAAGGTGAAATGAAAAGGGGATATTTTGATTATTCTTCGACATTGACTTTTTGGAGCAAAAAATATAAACAATAAGTAATAAAAATGCCTGTCAATTAGTGAAATTAGTGATAGAAATAATATAGACGACAGGAACACGAAACACAAAATATATGCAATACACAATACAATATATAAAATAAATGTTACTCAGATGTTTACTCTAAACTCTAAATGTTTTGCCGTTCCAATTCGTTTTCAACTATTTATTCCACTGTGTGTAATAAGTAATAAATAGTATAATTAATAGTAATAGTTATATTTAATATAATCTTTCCTTCTTCTCAATGTTAATGTTGTATTTTGTCTTGTGCAGTCTTCATGTGTGGAAAGTTTCAAGTGTACATAAATCCTTTTACGTTTTAGAAAATTGTAACCTCTTCTACTGAAGTGTCCAGTAAACAAAGAAAAACGAGTATGTTAATAATTAATAAATATACTACAACGAACACTATCTAATTTATGTAGTATTTACGATTTGTATGAGATTCTACATAAATATTATACTCTATTTCAGTCTACACTCCACACACAAATCGCAGACAATACAACTGCAAAGTAGATAAATGCTTAGTAAAATAAGCCATATTGTTACTCACACCTCACCATGTTTACGTTTTATTCAGTATTTTACTACAAATAACGATATGTCCAAACTACTGGTATTTAGATCCGTCCTTTTTCAAGAAGCAATAGCTTATGTTGTGTATATTTTAGATTTTAGAGTGATGTAAAACGTAAAATGTACATTAACTGTATACTGGTTAGCTGAAAGCAAGACATAATGAACTTCCAATAAAAAAATACAATCCCTTCACTAATAACTCATACCTCATACACAATACTTAATCCACCTAATATTTAATCAATAATACTATGGAAAAAGTAGCTAAGAAAAAAGAAATAAAATGCTGATTAAAGTGCAGTGCATGTGAAAAATTCACATTATGAATACGAAATTGATCTTACTCTCTGGAAGAGCATGTACTATTAATAATGTGATTTGATAACGAAACGTAAAATGGTAAAAGAAATGATGTAATATGTAATACTATATATCTTTGTTATTGAATGTTAGCTGTTAGCTTCAGTATTTGATGTAAAATTCTTGAAAATAAATTGAAAAAAATAAATAATAATTACTCTGTACTTGTCACTTCTTGTGCAAATTGTTTTATAGTTTCACACTTTTCATTTTCCCAGCTCCTCCAACCTCAAAGCGCAAACCCTATAATTTACGGAACGTTCGAAATTCAGGCAGAAATAAATATATATACATGAATTGTGCATTATGAATTTAAATTGTACAAGTTGAAAGCCGATAGAAATTATTAGACCTGTAAAACTGGATCCAATTACAGTATATATATAGGGGGATGGTGTTTCTTGGTAGGAAAAATCATGTGTGGCCCTACAATTGAAGCTACAGTAAAACCTCCCATATCCGAACTAATTCGTTCCAATCTTGTTCGGATAATCGAATGTTCGAAAAATAGAATATTCCTTGAAAAGGCAGCGCCAATATTTAAAACTCATTGTCACGTGTGAAAAAATATGTAACAAAATAAAATTTTATCCTTGAAAATCAACAGCGCGATTATTTTAAACTCATTTGCACATGTAAAACATGTGATTCAAAAACAATTACGTATGAATTTGAATTTTGCCTCGTGGTAAGAAATACTTGAATTCGATTATCCGAAATTTTTCGGATAACAGAGTATTCGGATAATGGAGGTTTCGGATAACGGAGGTTCGGATATGGGAGGTTTTACTGTACATCTAATTATAATAAATTATTGTGCAATTTAGCTGAAATTCACAGTCCGTTCTGCATTTTTTTGCACAATGTAAATTCCAAACTTTTATTTTTTTATTTCATAGTTCATATTGTATAGTTTACAAAATTCACAGAATTTTATAATTTTAGCAGCAAAACATATTTGGCATTCCCATTTTCTGTTACATACATTTTCATTTTTCATAGTTTTGTCTCTAATCTATAGTCTACGTGCAATGTGCACAGTTCACAGTTCACCTTATGTATGGTGAATGGATTTTAATTTGTAACAAAAGTATCAAGTCTTAAAAAGTTCATCAGTAAAAAGTAAAGCATAATATAAAGTCTTTTTTGTAGATCCTAGATCCTATTGATCCTATAGATTCTGGATAGTTTTTTTAGACATGTCAAATGCCAATTTACACTGAACAATCATAAATCACAAACCATAAATTGAACGTATCTAGTTTCTAGATTCTATGTAATGCAGTTATACCACTCTCAGCTCCAAACTCAAAAGGTATTTAAAACTTAACTAATTTAATTGAAAGTACTACCTCCTGATTATTAATTACTCATTACTCAGACAAGGGTGAAACAGTGGTTGTCATATTATTTGCAGAGTCATCACTCTGTGATTGTGATGCAACTGTTGTGACTTTCTCTTCGTCATTCATCATGTTACTCATACTGGTGACGGTGTCATCTCGAGCCAAGTCAGTAACGAGGGTTGTAGTGCCACTTCCACTCACTTCATCATCTACAATAACTTGATTAGTCATTGTTGTTGACTCAATTGTAATATCATCTCGAGCACTTGCTTCAAGTTTTGAGGGTGTTTCCGTTGTCAATTCCGTTTCTAACATCATTTCAGTTGCAGATCCAGCTCCAGCTTCAGATTCGGATGCTAATACTGATACTGGTTTTTCAGCGGTCATTGTTTTTGACATTGTTGGTGTAGACGAGGATGAAACTCCAGATTTGAAAGCCAAAATGTCCTGGTCACTCCCAGCGAGGAGAACGGCCATTGGAACTTTTTCTTCAGATGAAGATGAAGATGATCCAGATCCAGAACCAGTAACGAAAAAGACTGGTTTCTTCTTGCCTTCTTCATCTTCCATTGCCTCTTGCTCCTTGACAAAATCCTTGACTGCTTCATCGGATGAAGAAGAGGAAATGGAATCAGAATCCACGTTGGAATCTTGTGGTAGTGAGATGATAACTGTATCGTGGAAAAGATCTTGGGGACCTTGATCTTCTGGATCTGAATTTTCCACAGCAAGGATTGTCAATGTAACTGGAGAGGTTTCATCATTTTTATTTTCTTGTGGTTCATTGACATTTACGTTGACATTTTCATTACTTGACATTGGTGGATTTGTAATGGCGACGTCCTCTTTCCTCTCTTTATCATTCACATCCTTTTCGACTGGAACTTGGGTTTTGATTTGAATATTTACAGGGACAACAGATTCAGTTTTTCCATCACTTGTTGTTTGAGTGTTGGAACTGGAACCGGAATCAAAAGTAGAAATAATTTGAACTTGACCTTGATCTTGACCATCAATTGGGACAAGAACTGGAGAATCCGGAGAACTTTCCACTAGCTTGATTTTAATTTCAGGTTCAGCCTGTCCAATATTATATTTGATGGCCCCATCGAAATTCAACTCTTGTGAATCGGAACCCGAATCCGAGTTGGGAATCTGAGGGATGATTTCAATTTGAATTTGAGAATGAGCTATATTTGGTGTCTGGTATTGATACTGGTTTTGGTTTTGGTTGTGATTTGGAGTTGTGTACTGATTTTCAAAGGGGATTTTGTTAAAAATTGGTCTTAGATTTGAATTAGTATTGGCATTTGAATTGGAATTGGAGTTTGAATTTGAATTGGAATTGAGATGAGATCCAAATTGCTGTTTGAAAAATTGCTTGAAGCCAGTTAAGGGGAAATCGAGATTTTCACTGCTGTCACTACTACTTGCACCCTGTTGATGATGTGAAAATTGGGGTGAAGATGCAGCGAGTCCATCATCAAAAGCATCAAAGTTGGACAGAAGGGATGCAGCCAAATTGAATGGATTCACATTACGATGAGGAACAGATGCGGTGTGACTGGGATATCTTTGAGAATTAGCATTGCTCACCACAAACACTTGATAAGGATAGCCAAATTGAGACTTTGAGGGGATCACTTGATCTACAGAGCAAAAAGATTGAAGGTATTCATTAGATAGCCTAACCTAATGCTTTTACTACATCTTCATTTTCAAAATTCTGGTTACATTTGCAAATCTACTGAACGGCTTCCAAATCCCGAAACTCGGAACGTCGTTGTACATTACAAAAATTCTTATACACTATGAATGTTACGTCATAATTCTACACATAATTGTTTCATACAGACTATCGATTATTCGATTATTGATGATAATTTTAAACAATTACAGTAATATTTTTTGTAGTATTCTCAATAATTGTTTTGTTTACCTTGTCTGAAATAATTGCCATTGTCTCCTGCATAATATGGATTATAGTAGTCGAATGGAGCAGCCTTTGCCTCTGGATAGGAATTTCCATCCAAATTCACATAGTTTTGATGATTATTGGCACTACCGCTGTTGTGAAATTGATATGGATAAGGTTGAGCATGTTGAGAAGTTGGCAATCCATATCCAGAGACAAAACTATCTCGTGTTTCCCACAGGAGGAAAAATCCAATAAAAATACTAGTAAACTTGTACATTTTCTTTACCGTAATTGTCTAAGCACTTGAATCTTGAATCTCTAAACTTGAAACTAGGAGTGAAGTGAAGAAGATTGAAGATTGAGAATTGAGGATGCGACGAACGGCAAACGACAAACGACAAACGGCGAACGAACTTTACACAGTGGTTGCGTGAGTCAAAGCGGAAGAGTAATAAAAAAGACAGTGACAAAAGTTAAGTAAGCAATGTAGAATAATGTATTATATATTATATTATGTATTATGTAGCGTACAAAACGGAATAGTGGAACAGAACAGTACAGAATAAACAGAACAGAACAGAGGACAAAACACAAAACAAAACAGAAGATGATGTGAGGTGTGCGGTGTGCGGTCACAGAGTACCGAGTACACAACGGGAATGGGAGCTTATCTACGTGCTAAATCTAAAATGTAAAATTGCATGTCTTCAATCTGCAATCCAAGAATGCTAAAGATGATTCTCAATTCTGAATCTGTAGAATAAATTATAGGTTTTCCTCTTTGGCTATACGAAGACGAATGCCCGAGAGCCAAACGCCAAAACAACTAGCAACTACCAACCAACAACTACCACACACTACACATAATATTGTCAATATAACTAATACGTGTACAAATACTGACAATTAGACATTAGACAACGTAGCTAGAGTGTAGAAAACAGAGTACAGAGTCATACAAAATACAAATGAATTGGAATGGAATGAATAATCCCATCTAAACTAATGATGAAAAACGCAAGGGCAAGTTTGGAAAAAGTCTCATTGTCTTCTACGGTAGAAGTTCTACCTGTACTCATGAGCATTGAGCATCATCTTCGTCATCATCTTGATCATCATGTCCGTTCTTCAAATATTCAAGTACCTTTGTGCAGAGAGCATAGTTTGTGTAGTGTGTAGTGTGTATTATATGCATGTTTCTTATGTAATTTACATAGATGGGTGTTCCTAATTCCTATTCCTATTCCTCTTTGCTCTTTGTACTTAAAACACGTTGGTAATTTATTACCGGTTTCTATAAGAGATTGCATTTTTCGTAATTTGTATTTCGTATGGAGAATAGAGAAGCTTTTGAGTTTTGAGTTTTGAGTAAGGACCACATCCAATCCAATCCACAATCCACAGGATCTGAAGATTACACATTAAATATTAAATACTGATACTGGCCAGTGAAAAGAAATTAATGTAAAATGTAAATGACTATAGTTCATTAATTCATTTGAACTCTACATTCAACATGCTACATTTTTTCATGTTCTGGGTTCTAGGGAGTGAGAATAAAATTAAGAGTGCGATGAATGCTGAATGCTGAATTTGAATGTTGACTACTGATCATTGATCATGACTCACAAATCACAAATGAATGAAAAGGAAAAATGAGCTTAAATTCTTCGTCCACACTCCACAATCCACAATCTCAAATCTAAGTTGCATCATTATTTACTGATACTGGTTACTGGTTAAATCGTGAGCCTGTCTTCTGTCTTCTATCTGAGTCTGGTTTCTAGTTTTTCATAATGAACTTGACTAAAACATGCAAAAATACAATGTACGATACATGCTTCATATTTCATACTTCATACTCCAGTCTTCAGTGTGCAGATTGCAAATTGTAAATTGCACACTGGAAAAATTAGTATTAGAATCAGGGTGCACAAAACACACGTTTTTTGTTTTTTCGGAAACAAGAAAAAATGAGTAATTCATAAACAATAATTGACAAATGATGGCAATTTCTGAAGAGGATTTCACTGCGTAGTAAATAGTAAACACATAACAATGTAATATTATTGTGTTTAGTGTTTACTTCTTTGAAAGAGAACAGACGTTGGTCTAATTACAGTGAATTGTGATGAATTGAAAAGAACAACAAGAAGAAGAAGACGGTGTTGATGATTCAGCGGTTTCCACTTTCAACTTTCAATCCACTTCGTTCTTCATTACATCAGATCAGAGACATATTTGCTATACAGCATATAATACATAATACATATGCATAATAAATCCTAAATGTTGCTTTTTATGCTACTTTTTTCATCAGACAATGTAAAATGTAAAATGGTCAATTTACCAGTGAACAATGCACAATGTGGATTTGGGATTTGGACAAACCATTTTTTTTGCTCCTTGATACATTTTATTCTTGGCACTTGGCAGCTTGAGACTTCAGACTTGAGACACGATCTGACGTGTGAGATGTGAGTAAGTACGAGGAATGAGCTATGAGCAATGAATACAAGATACAAGACTTCTAGATTCTAGAGTCTAGAGTGTTGAACAAAGAAAATCTCATATTATATAATTATTGTTGTGTAGGCACTAGGCATACTCAACAATAGATTTGAACATACATAATGTATAAAAAGATGCTCGTACAAACATAAAGCGTAAAAATAATACAATACATACACGATTTTTTGCACTGCTACGTCCTACGTCTAAATTCTAAATAAGAGATCAATGTGATGTGTAAAATGTAGCAGATACAATAATCATTAATCTGTCACCTACATCATACATGTTTCATATGATTCATAATTCATAATGATTGAATTGGAATGGTTTTTTATGTTGACCATGGTCAATAGTCAGTAATTAAAGGATGAGTCATAATCTTTATCAAGAAAATCAATGATCGAGAATCGAGAAAAGGATCTCTGAGTAGGAAAGTTATAATTTGTAAAAATGTTGAAACTGTAGAGTGTAGAATTCAAATAGCATAAAAGTACAGTCTAAAAAGTATTAAAGAAATGCAGTAAAAGCTTAATTATTATTGGCAAGAATTAGCAATATTTGAATTATTTATTTGGTTAATTTTATATATAATGAAAGAATATTTTTTTATGTGCGTGAGGCATCTTTCTCAACTCTTAACTGAATGACACAGGGTATAATGCTTATAATTTTAAATTTACAAGCGTCCAGATTGACTCTCGTCAAAATGTAGAATGTATATGTACAAAAAATTACAAAAAATAGGTGAAATAAAAATGAGAAAAAATTTATCACAGTAAAATATAAATACAAATCATCGTGTTAGCACTAATAGACTTTTAGATTTTAGACTTATTCTTTGAAGCTAGTTAGAGACTGAACAAATTCATTTTCTTTCATACGGGGAAACTTTCCAGTTTCGGGAATTTTAATGTGCAGAGGCTCCAGAGCATAGTTTAGGATTTCTACTGCAGCTGGTTTCATTTGAATAGGTGGTATACTACAACTTTCACCACTTTCATGTTCAATTTCATCTGCTTCCTTCACGGCGTTAGAAATACGAAGTGAAAGGCCTTCAGAAATAAACGGCGACACGATGGACAGGTTACTTGGTGACCACGTAGAGAGAGTGGGAGGAAGGCTAAATGGCCCAGCTAGTGGTGCGAAAACAAAGCCTGACAACGAGATAGCAGTTGCCCAGGCCGAGGAATCAATTTTGAATTTCTTATCCTTCAACATCTTGTCTGTCACAAATTTACGAAGTTCCACCTGTATTTCAAGTTTCCACATTGCTACTTCCGTTTCACTTAAAACTGACTGAGTCAAGGAACGGAAGGAGGTGATTATATCCTCGATGGTTATGGAAGGAGCATCTCCTTCCATTCTCACCAAGTGGGAACTAATAGCAACTTGACGTTGATGTTCATCTTGATCTGGATCTTGAAAAGTTCGAAGTACAACTACATCATCACCTCTACCACCTCCACCAGGATTGTCATCATCTGCCTCTTCATCTTCTTCACTGTTTTCTCCTCCACCTGCACGTTCTTCCCTGTTTCTTTCACCCTCACCATCATGCCCAATTTCCATCCGATTTTGAACAATTGTTGTGACATCCTCATACTCATGACCAAGTTGCTCCTCAGAGATCTCATTAAACAAAGTTTGTTCAAAGGAATATGGAGTTCGAATTAGTTTCAGTCCCAAATATCGCTGAGCATTATCATCAAATTCTTGGTCTTTTCCAAAGAAACTCGCTTGTTTCTTCATTTCAGTTTTCTTAGCCCATAATTGTTGCTGCCCTCGTTGTCGTTTGAAGATGACAACTGGGAAAGTGTGAAAATTAAAGGTAGAGATTCCTACACCATCATAATCTTGGAATTCATAAGAGCGAAAAAGAACTTTAATTCCTCGCCAGACCATCCAGAGAAAAGTATTGTGTCGCCACATGAAGGACTGCAGTAGATGTTGTGGAATATCTTCTTTCTCATCAGCCAAATGCTTGATGAAAACGGTGGCTAACTCTGTAGCTGCTCGACGGATCGCTTGATCATGTGATTGGTCAACCCGAATAGTGTCAAATGAGCGCTCAAAGATCCGGTAGTGAGGCATACCAAATTGTATGAGAATGTAACGAACTCTCTGACCATGGTTTAGAGAGGTCAGGTGCTCTTCTAATTTACGACGAACTGTTTCTCTCTTCCTTTCTCTGAGGTAAGAGTCATACTGCTGGACGAGATCTTTTAGAAATTCTAAAATGTAAACGTATAAAAATTACAAAAATATATACACAATTTATTTATTACCATTAAAAATTTACATCCGTTTTCATTTGTGCATGCATGTATTTTATATTTTATTATTCTATTACCCAAAGGCTGAACGGCAGTCTTTAAATTCCCTTCTTGATGTTTGTACGGCGTGAGTGCCAGGAATTGGTCAATGACAGGAATAGCTCCAATGAGAAGATCAATGAGGGTATTAGAAGCCTCAAAAATACCTTCTGGATTTTGGAATAATTGAGCGATGGATCCAACACGGACAAACTCATCCAAGAAAATCTCCTCTGGCTTTTGTGCCGGTGCTGGTACCGGTTCCTGCACCGGAATATTGTCTCCCATGATGTTTTGTACTCTCTCGCTGTACCTATATGTATATATTCACATAGTTTAAAATATTTACACGCAACCTGGAATGAGTACTGTTAATTCGGTATTGAAAATTGAAAATGATAAAAAACGCATACTACATACACACACGGGATAGAAAATAGAAAAATAAGCAATATGTATGCGCCACATTATGTTGAATACTTACAAATTTACACGCGATGAATTCAGATTTCTGATCGAGGCTTTGTCTCTGTCCACTGTCACCACAGTCACTCTATGTATTTAATATGTACCATGGACCACAATTTCATTTCTACTCATCAATTATGATTCACACTTTCAAAAAACTACTTTTGATTTTTTAAACTCTTTTGATTATGAATTATGAATGTAGGAAAAACTGGACAAAAACTCCAAAAGTACCTCATGGAAAAGGTAGGAAAATGGAATATAGACTATAAATTAGAACAAATAGCCCTTAAAAAATCATCCCTTTATCTCTGAATAAATACACGAGATACATGAATGTACATTGTACATATTATATGTTCATGTTCCCCATGTTGAGAGCTTATAATTAACACTAACGATTAAAGTAAATAATAGTACACACAAAGTAGAAAATTAGAGAGAATAGAGATATGCAAATGAGTATGACAACATATTATGATATAATATTATTATGTCCAGAGTATAAAATATAATTACATTCTTATCCATGCTGTACAATTTACATGCTGTAGACTATAGAATACTAAGCGAGAGAGTTTTAAAAATTATGTAAAATTCGGGCATGTATTTAGTCAAATATCTAAATACTCACATTTTTTCTTACAGAAAGTTGTACGTATTTATTTCATAGGCCTTTAACATAGAACTAATAGGAAAATTAAAAAAAATTATAGTTACTTAGAAAAAACTTTTAGCATGAAAATAGACAGACAATATGCACCCAAGGACCACATGATTTGGCTTCAGGCAAAATAAACATAGAAAATCCCTCGCTTCCAAAGCAGCTGAATGATTTTGAAAAATTGTAACGGAAAATTTATACTCGGCTTTGAGAGTTGTCAGTCGTCAGTTATTTTTACATGTAAGAATAGCATAAAATCTATTTTTCTCTTATCGCAAGTACGTTAAAAAGTAATTATTAATTATCATATTCACATACAAGACTGTAATTAACTCTTAATACCCTTTTCTGTTTTATATACTTTTATATACCAAATCACTTTTAAAGTATCTATAATTTACAATTTACATAGACATTTCTTATACTTACGGATATATTTTATATGAAGAAAAAAGTATCAATTTTTTTATTTTTTACTATTTACCTATTTACTACTTTTTGATACACAAGTACTTAATTCTTAAATACACAAAAGTACAATAAACAAAAATAAAAGATGGATAAGAATATCTAGCCTAAAATACTTAAACATAACTATTTTAATTAACAAGACTGAAATAAAATCATATTTTACATCAGGTCTTTGAATATTATTTGAAAAGTGAAAAAGACAGTAAAAAAAGTATAATAATAAGTATAGTACATGCTACATATAATACAGCATGTCCTTTTCTAAGGCCGCGATACATCGTTTTAATGATACTAAAGGTAACTAAATACTAACTAAATACCCAAGTAATTAAGCTTATATTCATACATTTTATGTGTTTATTTCAATTTTGACTTATTTTTTTGACGCTTTACGTTTTACTGTAAATTGTATACAAAATACAAATTATTGGCAATGATATTACTGTTTTTTTTTGACAATTTTGTGTAGGTGAAGCACCAGCTCCGGGAGCATATAATCCAAAATTTGACACCGACTTGGGCAGTTCAATAAAAAAGGGACAAAGTATTTACAAATGTGATAGATTTAAAGAAGAGAAGGAAACTTCACCATTTGCTGTCCCTGGCCCTTTGTCTTATCATCAAAGATGTAGAACCGAGTCTCGTCCAGGACCAGGTTCCAGTAGAGGAAAAGTAATTATTTTAATTTTATGATGTTCATTCATGTTTTTTTTAAAATGTTAATGTTGAAATGAAAATGGAAAAATGTGTAATGTATAATGTGTGCGAAGAAGAACAGAGTTGTGGCTGCTGGCAGCATATTATATATGTTATACTGTTGTTATTTATTGTGTGTAAAAACATCTGATTAAAAGATTTGTATCTATAATATTTGTTCATTTTTTTTTTTACAAAAAATAGGCATTAAAGAGGAGTAGCGAGCGACGGATATTATTATTGAATTCTGGTGGTAGTACTCAATCTCTCCCGTCTTTTCGAGTTTCAGATGAACCTAAAGATGTTGATGATGAGGAAGAAGAATTTGAACTTCATAGAATCAACAATATTGAGCTGGTGGGTAAATTACAACAAGCGGAGGAAGAATTAGAACTAGCCAAAGAAACTATTGAAAATCAAAAAATTCAAGTGGACTTCCTTTCCTCTGAGCTACAAACAACTACAACTGAACTGAAAGATAAAAATGTAGTAGTAGAGAAACTAGTGTTGGAATGTCAGTCAGAAACAAATCTTCGAACTCAATTAGATGTTGAGTTAAAAGAGAGTCAAAGTAAATTAGTTCAACTCAGTGAACAAGAAGAACAAACAAAACTTGTTTTGGAAGATAGGCTTAGTGAGAAAGAAAAACAGCTTCAGGGAGCTATTGAATCTTCCAACTTATTGCAAAATAAATGTGAAGAATTAAATAACAAAGTAAATGAATTGCAACAAGTTTCAGAATCTCAACTAGCTGCTTTAAAAAAATTAGAAACAAAGGTATTTTATACTGTTATGCATGTACAACAATATTGTATTTTATATTACTGTCTATTTTTACTTACACTATAAATGATAACATATGTATAATATTTTTTAATACTACAACATGTATATCAACAAGTTTTTGGAATAATTATGATATTATTGTACCAGTTACAGAGAATTTGTGTTTTAATATTATTTTGAATTTTTTTTTAAAAACAAAAATGAATTTGTAGATTTTGGAACAAAGCCAAGAAATTTCTTCCATCACATCCGAACTTGAAAATGAACGTGCTCAAGCTCAAAATGTAATTTTAGAGTTGAATGAAAAATCTCATGCTTTAGAAATGGCAGTAACAGAAGTAAAAAACCATCAAGAGATAATTCAATCTGAAAACTTGATTCGAGAAGAGATTGAAAATAAACTTTCTCAAAGTGAAAATATGGTTGAAGCTCTCGTTGCCAGCTCCGATGCATGGAAACATCATGCTGAAGTTGACGGCCAAAAACTTGTAGAACTTCAACGGGAGTACGACGAACAAGTATCTGCTGCTCAAACTCTGGATAAGAAGGTAAAATATAGTTGATAATTAAATTCCACACCATTGTCTAATCAATCAATCAATATTTTTTCAACATGTGAAAGTAATTATTAGTTAGAATTTTAGAATATTATACATGTATGTACTTTTGTACATATGCACATAAACATATATACTTCATCTTTTAATTTGGTATTTTTTTTTCAATTCCATGTTTTGATACAGAATATGGAAATGGGCCATGAAATTACGTCCTTGAATACTCAACTGGAAGGCGAAAGAACTAAAATAACATTACAGGATGAAGAAATCAAATCGAAAAATAATATCCTACGGAAGACTCAACAGGAATTGAAAAAATGTGAAGATATGATAGAAATGGAAAAATTGTCAAAGGATAAAATGGAAGAACAACTTGTAGAAAATAAAGATAGACTTGAGGCAGTTGTAGCAAGTTTGGAAGCATGGAAACATAAGCATGAATCAAGTAGGAAAAAATATGAACAACTCAAGGTTGACCTAAAAGAAAGAAAATCTCAGATTAAAACTTTTGAATTGAAGGTAATTATCATCCTTTTCATTTAAAAACCAAAGAATAACAAACTTTTTTTGTATGATAGAAAACAATTTTTGCAATCATCTCATATTATGTACATCGTCGGTACATTATATTTTTAGTCAAAATTACAATGTGATTTGCTTTGCATTTTGTGCATAGTAGCAATATAGTATATGTATAATATATAATATATGTTATATTATTATATGTTATATTATATTACTACTTTCCTAGCTACATTTTTAGATGGCAGTTAATGAAACAGTTAATGAAATTTTGATGTTTTTTTAAACATTTGATTAGATAAAAGAGATGGATAAAGAAGTCAGTGTGATCAAATCACAGCTAGAGGAAGAAAGAAAAAATGGAAATCATGTAAGTCAAGAGCTCTTACAGCAAAAAGAAGTTGTAGTGGAATTAAGATCCGAATTAGAAAAATCCAAAGAACATTTTGAAGTAGAACAACAAATGAAAAATATGTTGACAAGTAAATTAGATGAAACGGAATCAAGGCTTCAAGAACTGACGGTTACTTCCGAAGGGGACAAGAAATTAATTCAAGAGCTTCAAAAATTATCAGAGAAACAAGCAAATCAAGTTAAACGTTTGGAGACTACAGTAAGTGTTTATGTTTTATACTTCCCTGTCTTATTATTTGTTCCTATACTTGTGTAAATGATAAATAATAGAAATTGTTGAATCATGAATATATTATACTATGTAAACAAATTTCTTTCATTTGAAATGCAGTATGAATGTTCTACTGTGATGAGTATCGTTGATAAATGTTTATTCTCATTGGTATATTATTATATTAGATAACGGAGAAAGATAAAGAATTTGTTGCCATCAAATTATTACTTGAAAATGAAAAAACTAGTGGAAATATCCTAAGCCAAGAGCTCTTACAGAAAAATGAGTTTCTAGTGGAATTGAGATCCGAGTTAGAAAAATCCAAGGAACATTTTGAAGTAGAACAACAAATGAAAAATATGTTGACAAGTAAATGTGATGAAACGGAAACAAGGCTTCAAGAACTCACAGCTATTTCCGAAAAGGACAAAATTTCACTTCAAGAGCTTCAAAAATTATCAGAAGAACAATCAAGGCAAATAAAAAGTTTAGAGGCTAAAGTAAGTGTTTCCTTTTGCAATTTGCACACTTCAATTTCATTTACCACTACTTGTTTAAATGTGAAAAATGAATAACGATCATAACTATTGTTGAATTATGTATGTACATATGCACAATCAATTTCCTTTCATCTAAAAATATAAAATGCAGTACGAATTTCTTACTGTTTTATTGATAAATATTTTGGGTGTGTATTTGTTACATTTTATTAGATGACCGAGAACGATAAAGAAATCGCTGCTATCAAGTCTCAACTTGAGGAAGAAACAGAAAATGGAAATAGTGTAAGCGAAGAACTCCAAAAGAAAAATGAGTCTGTAGTGGAATTGAGATCCGAATTAGAAAAATCCAAGGAGCAATTAGAATCAGAGCAACAAATTAAAACAATGTTGACAAGTAAATGTGATGAAACGGAATCAAGGCTTCAAGAACTCACAGCTATTTCCGAACAGGATAAAATTTCACTTCAAGAGATCCGAACATTCGCAGAAGAACAAACAAACCAAATAAAAAGTTTGGAAACCCAGGTAAGTGTGTTTTTTTTTATATTTTACATTTCAGTTATTTTCCCTATTTCATACAGCTTATTTAAATTTGAAAGATAATAACTATTGTTGTTGAATTACGAATGTATACCTAAGCAATTTTCTTGTATAAAATGCTGTGTGAATTTTTTACGGACTATCAGTTATAAATGTTTATGGTCCTTGGTATATTATATTAGATAACGGAGAAAGATGAAGAAGTTGCTGCCATCAAATTATTACTTGAAAATGAAAAAAATAGTGGAAATATCCTAAGCCAAGAGCTCTTACAGAAAAATGAGGCTCTAGTGGAATTGAGATCCGAATTAGAAAAATCCAAGGAACATTTTGAAGTAGAACAACAAATTAAAACTATGTTGACAAGTAAATGTGATGAAACGGAATCAAGGCTTAAAGAACTAACGGCTACTTCCGAAAAGGACAAAAGTTCACTTCAAGAGCTTCAAAAATTATCAGAAGTGCAAGAAAATCAAGTTAAAAGTTTAGAGACCAAAGTAAGCAGTTTATTATGATTATGAGAATTGAGATTTTCCTATAATATCATTTTTTATTAGGTTTTATGTGTAAAAAATTTAGAGTTTTATGAAATAGCTTTGAATGAGTAAATATATTATGTTGTAGTAAATACACTTGCTCTATATAATATATGTTCTTATTTCATCGTTGTCGTTACTTTTGGCTTTACTTGTAAAAAAAGAAACGAATGAAAAGTGTACAAACAATTATTAAAAAGTGTATTTTATCATATTTTATATTTTTACTCGTAGGTATTTGAAAATGAAGCAGTAATTACCAAAGTAAATTCTCTTCTGGATTTGGAATCAACAAAGAATGCTGAATTGGTTCAAGAATTGAGTGAAACGAAGGATAAAATTGATGAAATGGAAAAGAAACTTGTAGAGAGCAAAAGTGTTATATCACGAGAACAGTTACGAACAGATGAATTGGAAATTAAACTCTCAGAAACCGAGGATAAACTCGAAGTGGTTAGTGCAAGTGCGGATGCATGGAAACTACACTATGAGTCAGAAGGGAAGAAAGTACAAAATTTACAATCCGTTTGTGATTCTAAAGTAGCTCATATTAAAGAATTGGAAGTTAAGGTTAGTTACAGTTAATCAATTCTCTGTATCTCCCAATTTGTTATTTGTTTATATAGTATCATTTACAGAAGAATGAAAATTAATGAAAGAATAAATTAAAACAAGTCTCTATACTCAATAACTCAGCATTGTATATTTTATTCTCTAAATTTTAAATTTAACAACTGTTTTTCTTCTTTTCTTTTAAAGCTTACTGATGATGGCAATAAAATAATGGAGTTGAGCAGCCAGATAAAAGAAGAACAATTGAAGAAGGATGTATTAACTGAGGAGCTAGAGAAAAAAGCAGCATCAATTAAAGATTTACAAGAGAAATTAGATCAAGTTAAAGATGAATTTTCATTAAAAATTGATGAAAAAGATCAAGCACTTGATTTGGGTGAGTTTAAAAATACACGAAAATCAAAATTTAATGACACTATTTTACCTATAATATCATTATTAAACTTGAAATTTAAAATAGCTAAAGCCTTACCAAATTTTATACTTTATGTCTGTATTTGTGTACTTATGTATTGTATTGTAGTTTGTTGATATTAGTTAATAGATTTGAGATATGCGTACTTGACACGCATTACAAACAATCATGACTAAAAATGTGTATGTTTTTCTGATTTTATGTTTTACAATAGCCAATGCAAATTCTGAAGTTTGGAAAATCCGTTACGAGAAGGAAAAAGATGATTTAGAGAAATTACAAGAAAATCTCGATGCTCGTATTGTTTGTCTTCAAAATCTTCAAAAGAAGTTGGATGGTTCACTTCAATTAGAAACAACATCAGCTTCACAATCAGCAGAATTAAATGATGCAAAAAGGCAAGTTGAAGCTCTTTCCAATCAACTCAAATGGTCGGCATCAAAAGTAGATGCTACAAACGAGAAATTTACCAAGTTACGCCGTCAAATTAAAACCCAAATTTCAACGAGTCAAGAGTGGGAAAATAAGTCTAAAAATTTGGAGAATGAAAAGAAGCAACTTCTAGAAGATGTCCAAGTTGAAAGACAGAAATCAACGGAAACTCTTGTAGCTAAAGAATCTGAATTAGAGAATTTAAGGAAACAAAATGCCAGTAAGTATTTTTTTTCTTTTTTTTTTTTGGCTAGCAGAAGTACATGCCAATGAACAAAATACCTTGTATGACCATTGACCATTGCAATTATCAAAAATACCTATGATGTATATTATTATAATCGTTTCTTCACGGAATATTATAGTACATTATACAATTTATTATAATATTGTACGTTGTGTGTTTTATACTTAACACTTAACATAAGAATTTTATTATTTTATTTCTGTCCATTAGGCCTAGAATCTTTAGTTGGTCCGTTCAAGCAGCAATTGAGGAGTTTTGAACAAGAATTACAGCTGACGAACGAATCTAAAGACAAGAATGCTCAATATGCTAATGATTTAGCCACAAAGTATGCTCAACTGCTAGGACATCAAAATAATAGACAAAAGATTCATCATTTAATGAAATTGAAGGATGAAAACATCAAGTTGAAACAAGTATGTAGAAATTCATTATGAAAGATTTTATGAATAATGAGTTATGCATTTAAGTTATTATAATTGATCACTATATTCATTTACCATTATATTATTGAGCATAAGTATTGTTCCCATTGCTTTATTTTCACACTGCTTAGTAAGAAACTATAAATTACTAACGAACTAATGTGTTTTATTTCTAATTGTCTGGTTATTAGGAAGTAGCAGAAAAGGATAAACAACTAAAACAAGCCAAGAGTACAATTACAAATTATGAAATGTCTAAAGGGCGTAGATTTAACCCATCACAAGCATTCCGACATGAATTTGCTCATGAAGATACTCAAAACCGCGAACCGGTACCACCACACGAATAACAAAAATTCTAATTTTAAGTGTATGTTCTATTTTCATTAGAAATTAATTAATATTATTTATGTTCAACCTGTAAAATAATCAATTTATATATGTGTACACATAATATAGCATTCTACGGTAAACGCTATATTATATTAATGCTATGACTGAGTAATCAGTACAAATTAATACCTGTAAAAAAATAAAAAAGATAGTATAATGAGCTTTTTTAATGTGCCTTCTTCTATACTTTTTATACTCTCTTTATATCTTTTAGAGAATGATAGGAATATGTTCATGTTTAATGTTTTATAGCGTCTTTTATTGAAGTACATAATATTATTTAATTTACATGTCTATGTATAAAATTTTCCTTTAAATGATACTTTTCTTATACTTTTTACTACTACTACGAACTATTACCTCTCGAACTAAAGCCAAAATATTTTTTGTATTTAATGCGTGATAGCTATATAAATCCTTAAGTAATAATTGAAAAAACAGCAAAACAAATTCACAGATAAATAATAATATATCGCTTCGAGATTAGTTTTTGGCCTACTCTTTGCAGAAAATACGATTTAAAAAATATAATACCTATGTATAGTATGAACATTTGTAAAATATTTGCATAGTTTTAGTTAACTACTTATTATAGTAAACAATAATCTTCATTGTTTTATAACATTATCTATTATCATAAAATACAATGAAACCTTAAAAAACCCATGAAAATACATTTAAAATTTTTTAACCTTTTTTATGCTATCAATAATTATTTAGACGGTATATTTTATGTATAGTTTTTAGTAGGTAAATAACGTGTTTATTATTTAATATTTATGACCAAGAATTTCTCACCATATGTCATAAAAAATGGGTATCGTGATCCCTAATGTAATGATTAGTAAATATTTTAAATAAGCTACGTCGAGTAAAATTAAAGCGTATAAAATAAAAAATAATGATGAATAATAAATAATAATATCAAATGAATATAATATTGATTGTGCTACTGAATACTGAATTATTTGTTTCTTCTCTATGCATTGAGTATTATATTCTCACAGAACGGTTTTAGTTCTCACTATTTACTAGATACTAGTTACTTAGATAAATTTTCATCTTCACAGCTGAAAAGTCACATCAGTTTTATTCTTTGCAACAACGTGCAAGTACCTTTTTATTTGCCTCACTCTATATTCTAGATACCTATTATTATAGTTAATCGTTAAAAGTTAAAACTGTAACAATGACAGACTTCATATTTTACATCATCACTCGTTACTCACTGCACACCTTTTTTGTTTTCCCATTGCATATTTCTACAACTGAACTATTATTATCTATACATAATCATTGAAACATGTGGTTTGTGGTTTAAAAGTAAATAGAGCAGAGCTCTTCGATATAGTGTAATAATAACATTTGGCATAGTCTCTAGTCTCATATTACACACAAAGTATGCGAAACGTAAATGTGACATGAAATGCATTCTCAATTCTCACGTATGATTTGTCTTTTGTCTATAAAAAAAGTCTGTAATATTATTATTATCCACTCATGCATCATTTAGTATAAAGCACAGAGTATAAACAAGGCAAAATACAAGCATGCTAACTTTTATAAACTCCAAGCTTCAAAGACAAATAACAAATCTGAAACATATCATGTACATTGTACATGTTATATGTTGTATCGTAATATTACGATTATCTATTTTGCTTGCAGAAATGCCGGTTTCTCATCTTGCTCGCGTGTTTTTTTATCAGTTTTACCAACATATAAGACGAAATACAACATATATTGTTATATAGATAAAACTGTGGTTTGCAGATAGATACATGGCGAAGTCATCGGACTTTTGAGATTTGAGATTTGAGACTCGTTTCTACATTTTTTTCAACATCACAACAGTCAACAGTATAACATCAACAATGTATAAAGTATGAAACCTCCCAAAGCCTATAAAAAAATGAAAAAACGCAAACCGTACAGCAAATCTATATACTATACTATAGTATGTATAACATTTATTACTTATCTACTTGCTCCCCGTAATACTGATAAACAATGAACATACCAAATACAAAAAGTAAAATGTACAATGTATCTTCTGCAGAAGATTAAAGATTCTCTCAAAATGCAAAACCCAAAAGTCCAAGTCAAAAGTCAAAAACCAGTTGTATTTTTTCATACTCTTTTTTTATCGTGCAAACACAGCTGCATGTATAATGTATGTACATTGTACATAGTACATACTATGTATGCATTAGGTATTATATACCTATATGTTTCATATTTACCAATTATATACTTGACTTTAGACTTGAGATGATATTATGCATTGCATACAATGTACAATGTACCTACTTAGTGCTCCGAAACTTTTTTCACTCTTTACTTATTCTGTTTACTTTTGACGTTTGCCTCTGTACAGCTTTGTGCTGCGTGCTTGTCTTTTGTGAAGTTTGGAGTGTGTTGATCTTGACTTTTCTCATTTTTGACTTTCATTGTTCAAAGCTCAAAGCTCAAGAGTCAACAGTCAACACAGAGCAAAAACCAAAATGTAAAATGCAGCGTATCATATGTGTCATTCTCATAGGTAAATAATTGTATGTCCCCCAGTTTTCGTTTTGCTTGTAAGTTACAATGTACAGCATGCAGTGCGCAATGCCAATGGTACTCTAAAAAAAACATCTAAAAATTGGAAACCCACATGTCAATTTTATGCTCAGTTTTCCTAATCCAACATTATCATTTATAATTTAAAATAAATATCAACAATAACAGTAAAAATTATTGTTATTATTGAAGAAAACAATGATATTGTATTTCATGCTACTGTTATTAATCTGCAACTTGGGAGACTTGAGAGTTTGGGGTTTGGAAGTTATATAGTGGGATCATAGTGCAAAATGCAAAATGCAGAACGGTGATGACCACTCACCGTATTATCATTTCCATATCTTTTTATTCATCTGCTCATCTTCTACTTCTGTTGTGTTTTTCTCCCATGCATAAATAAAAAACACAAGCCATTAATGTCTTTTCACTTTTGTATGAAAATATGGATATGGGCTATAAAAAATGGACTTGTATTCTACACTCTAAACTCTACATTCTACACTCTACCCTAAAATAAATAATGAATACTTTGTTCCCTTTTGTTTTGGTCTGCTTACCGCAGATCGCAGATCTCTGATGTCAGACGAACAATATGTAATATAGAGTACACTGTAAGCTTTAACAGGTGATGAAAATTTTGAAATGTTCCAAGTCCCAAGTCCAACTATAAACCAAACAAAACATAATTGAAGAACACAGCACAGTATAAAATGTAATGTAAAAACGCAGTGAATGAATATATCATGTATCGTGCATCATATCTCTTGTCTTATGAGAATTTAAAAGTTATAAGTTATAAGTGAGGTGGTTACTGGTTACCCACACATCACATATCACATATACATCAAACTCTCCCAATATTTGAGAAATCCACAAGAATCCACAACCAAATTATTTGACCTGAATGGACTTTGAGGACTGACTCTGAGCTCTGAGGAGAACCAGCGATCAGCAGCGATACACATGTAAACTCATAATACATGAGATGTACATTATACATTATTATACATTGTAATTTGTACATTGTACATTGTACATGAGACAACACAAGACATACAATAATGCAACACTAAACACTAGTGTAATGCAGTGAATGAGCAGGAGGAGACGCAACTGACAACTAGTATTACACGTACTAGTAAAATGTTCATTGTAGCTTGTAGATTGTGGATAGATAGTGGATACAGTTTACATTTTATACACAATACACAACACACAACAGACAACTTTTTATAGTTTATAGTAAAGAGTAAAGTGAATGAGAAAACAGACTCTCTGCAGTGTTTCATTTGCAATCGCGGAAGTTGAACAAGTTCAAAAAATGCAATAGAAAATAACAAGTCCCTTAAGAAGGAAAAGTGAGTGTACACTGTTCCCTGTACATTGTACATATATAGAGTGTAGTGTCTAGTGTCACAACAGATGTGTGTGCTCATAGGGAATTATAATAATAATACTACTAATACTAATCAGCATCGTTATACGAATAATCACATAGAAGAAACGGAAAGTTGAATCAAAACAAAGTTTTGTTCTCGATTCTCAATTCTCAATATGTGGAAAGTTGGAGGTGCAACAAGTAAATGCTCCTCTTCTCGACTCTCCTTCTCCTCTCTTTCCCATTTTAAAGCCAATAATAAAAATACATCAAATTCCAGAAATTTGTATCAAAACAGAGTACCAAAAATAAATCCAAAATATCAATATCAACATCAACATCAACATCAATATCACTCAGATAAATATACACAGAGAACTTTGACCTCTACAAATGACACGAGTGTAAATGTGAATGTGAATTGTAATCAATGTAGAACTTTTACCACTTTCAGTATTAATAATAATTGTAAAAATGAACGTTTAACCACTTCAAGTGTGAATGTTAGTGACAGTGTCAGTGCCAGATCTATTTCCAGATCCAGTGAATTATTAAATACTTTTACCAAAGATAAATGTTTGAAAACTAATTGTTCCATGACTTCTCTCCCACTTTCCGTTTCAGTACGTTCAACCAGTTTACTCAACTTTGTTCGGACTTTTAGTACCAGCTCCAGTTTTTCAGTGAAGAGACGAAATAGCAAAGAGAGTGGTGTATTGAGCAACAATAGTAGTAGTAGTAGTAACAATAATAATAATAGTAATCAAAGTGAAAGTAAGAATAAGAGTGCAGAGAGAGGATTTGCTTCCTATTCAATTCCAATTCCTGGAACTTCTGCTGCTGCTGCCGCAGCTGGATTAATTGAAGGAACTGTAGTAGAAAGACAAGTTTGGATTGAAAGTGAGTCAAACATAAAAAATTATGTGTACCGAAAATCATACAAATGAACATGAAGATTCTCTGAATGAAATTTGTACATGTGATTTAAAATTTTTTAATATGAAAAAATTCATTGTGTCAAATATTCAAATGTTTTTTTTAGATGAGACTTTTCGTCGTGAGGAACTTCGTTCGAGGGATCTACGACGGCGTTCAAGCCTTGAGCCGTCAATGGTATGGTCTAAATTGGGTTCTCCTTCTGCGGGATCTTCCGCCCGAAGTCGAATTTCTTCGACGGAGATTGCTGGTATAGCCGAAGAGTTTTTGGGAAGTGAAAGATTCAACACGAGCTTAAGCCTCTCCCACAACTTTGGACCATTTCAAGACATCATCTGTCTATTTCTGTTCAAAGTCTCACATATTGATCATCCTCTTCTCCACATCACAAAGTACGTACATGCACACAGGATACAATTATCGACACTGTTTTGCTTTTCATGTCACAATAATAATATTTAATTGATTCATGTATATTTTTGACCATTTTTTATCTAGAATTATAGAGCAAGAACCAAGTCAAAATTTACGAGAGGTTCGTAAAAATCCATATCCACTTTGGCGAGCAATGATGGTACTTCTCACCGCAGAAATGTATGGATTTCCAAAGGACATTTCACAAGCTCCGCCCGAAATACACTGGGCAATAAAAGACAAGTACGTTAAGGCAATATAACATATGGGATAAATATAACACTACACTTTTTGCACTGTGTAATGTTTAACTTTGAATATTGAATGTCTGAGGATTGAGAAAACTTTTTGGAAATGACAGAGTTGAGCGCCGTTTTATATTTTAGTCATTGTTAACCCGTGCACCACGCTGAAGATCTTGCATTTTGTACATGGGGAGATAATTTCACGTGTGCTCTGTGCATACATCTTGGTAAATTGAGCAAGAAATTAAACCCAAATAAAAAAATTTTTGTGTTGATCTCCGTAGACACAACAGAGTATCAAAAATAGCAGAAATAGCCTGGATAACACATCAACTTCACCGACGAATCCTCGATATTTCCAGTATTAGCCCCTCAAGACTGTCCTGTCCACCTGAGGAAAAGATGAAACTCCTGGAGAATCTACACAAGGCAAATAAAGCAACCACTCTCGTTGGAGATCTACTCTTGACTCAAAAGTGTGCTCATTTAGCTGCTCTCAAAAGCCCACCAACTACCGAGCTCATCTGCAATTCCTTGGTAAATGCAATAAAATAAAACATTGCACATCTAATACACTTTTTGTCGTTTTGACTGTCCCGTTATTCCGCTCATTTTGGAACTGAAAATGAAACATGTTACAATTTCTCAATTCCAAATTCTCAATATAACTTTTAATTTATGGACATTACAGGCAGACTTTTGTGAGAGTGAATTTGAACTTGGAGTGAAATCCGGACAACCTCGACACTTTAAATATGAATCTTGGTTATCCAGGTGTGAACTTGGTCTGGGTAGTTTATTAGGACACTGCATGTATTCAGCCCTACTTTTCAGCGGATTTGACACTGCCACCAGAAATCAAGCTTTTAAATTAGGATCCATTCTTGGAATTTTATACCAAGTACGTTAATTTTCTATAATATTTTGATTTATGATCCTTTTAAATTTTAAAGTACTCTATTTAAATAATAAAACGGAAATCTCATTCTAAAATAATAAAACTATTGTACAACTTTTTTTCAGGCTTACGATGACATAAGTTTTTTCCAACGAGAACAATTGACAGAACCGAGTTGGATGGACATTGGAATTCTCCCAAGTGTCTATGAAATCCAAAGAAATCCAGATCTTTTACTCAAACCTCACGCAGAGGTAAGAAAACCCCAAATGGAATTATTTTAAATCAGTAAATAACACAAAAGGACCAACAATGCTCACTTTTTAATATGGATAATGGATATTTATTAATTTTTAATTAAACTATTTTCAGATATTTCATACGGTAAAATCCTCCACTTTAGCAATGGAGGAGTCAATAGAGACATTTTATTTTCTGAAGGAGCACGCTCTAAAAGCTCTAGCTGTTTATGAAGATGTGGAAAACACAATCGCTCGTGATATTCTCATCAACTTTATTCACTCCCTTTCACCTTTACAAGAAACGTCAATTTAATCTCTAATTTAATATTATTATTAATTATTATTGCTCGCATTTTTATACACAAGATTAAAAATAGTAGTATTAATTATTGTCATTATTACTATCATAATCGTAATATATTTGTACATGTGGATTTTTTTACTTTTTGTTTACCGTACACAGTTTATAATACACAATCTACAAAATACAAACGACATATTTCATTAAAAAAGCAAGTTGAAGTGAACTCGGAAATTATTTGAAGACCAAGTAAATATCAGTAATAATTATTATTTATTGTTGATGTACATCTATGACCGCCCAGCTCACAGAGTGCATTCATGAGATTTTAAAACACTGAAACGTAAACTCATTGGACTACTTTGACTGTTTTGGTGGTAGCATAATATATTTTGCATTTACATGTACAATCGAACTTTGACTATTATTCAATATCTAGACATACCAGATTTTTCAAAGAGTATGAAAAAGTTGTGGAAATGATATCAAAAGATTGAAAAGTCAGTAAAAATAACCAATTTTCGACAGTGAATATAATTTCCTAAACTTTGAAGCCACTGTATTTTTTACTTCTGTAAGTAGCGATCAAAGGTCTACAGTTTGCTGAGGAAAACCTCCCGACAGACGCAAAATAATATTCATAAAAATCGGAAACAGGATTCTTTTTGTATTCAGCGTTCTAAACATGACCCAGGAGACCGTGTATCAACAAAACGTGTTGAGACAAAATTATTATTGGTTATCGAATCTCCATCCTCTCTCGCCGCTATTAGCATTCATCAAGATTCCAAAATCAAACTTGATAAAAAAGATTTTATCATGGAATTTCCTTGCAAACCTTTTGTACAATGACCGGGGAAATATTCCAAAAAAAAACACGATTTTTATTTGAAAATTTTTCTTAAATCGTCACATCCAAAATCTGAAATGCAAAGCAAAGGGGTTTTGTAATTGCAAAATTCACAGGAAAAACATCATTATCGGCACCTGCAATTTTCTTCAGAGTATGAAAGAAGAAAGCACATAAATGATTATAATATGAAACGTTGGACGTTGTGCATGTAGAATGTACCTATATAAATATAAGAAATATAATCATTCAACTTTTACCTCTTTTACACACATGAATTATTCAATCTTGACCGGCGAAAATTATTGGATAAAAACGTGAATGTTTATCATTTCATTTGTAGTGTCTAGTGTAATTTGTATAATGAGCAGAGTGAAAAAACAAGAAACTCCAAGCTCCAAACTCCAAACTCCAAACTCCAACCCTCAGGACTCAGAACTTGGAAACTAAATGGAAATGGAGAAACCTTAAAATTCCAACGGCATTCGCCAGTCACCAGCTCAGCATCCACAATCTACAAAGAAGATGAAGATGAATGAGCGGATCAACAAGGAGCAACAGCACACAACAGGCAGAAAATTACGCGACGGGAGAAACACATGCGAGACTTGAGACTTTTTACTAAAAGTTTTTAGACATGAGTCGGAGATATAGTGAAAAAGAAGGAGAAATTGAAACTGAAAAGGAAAAATCTGCTCACCTTGGAATGCTTCATGTTTACATAGGGGTCAATGAAATGAAATGAGAAGGAACGAACAAACGTTTTCTTTAATATAATATACCGATTACATTGTTGACTATCTTTCTCTTTTTTACTTGTTTTTCTTACATCTAAAAAATATTATGCCTAAATAATCCAATCTGGACATTCTCAATTCTCATGCTACATACAATTGCAGTGCTATTCTGTATTGTAAATTGTAACATATTGTAAATATCTACCGATTGCTGATGAAAAATGAGTTCATCAAGGAATATAAACACATCCAATTACATTTTACACTGCTGTATAATTTTACAGCGGATGACGGATATAAAATATTAAATGTTTTATATACTTTGCAAATCACAAGGTATAAAATATAAAACGTCTGTTGACGAGTTTAGAATTTAGACTTTGAACTGAAATTGATTTGAAAAAAATTGACAGGTTTTTCAACATTTTGCACACGTTCTAAGTTCTGATCAGTAATTTATCTTACAGTAGTCACTAGACACTTATTGCTAAATGATATGAGGAATATCAGAATTTATGTACCTACAACCGACAACATGCAACTTACATGTATAATGAAAATAGAATCAAAGAACCGAGATGTTTTAAATGTTTTGCGCATCCAAATATTCCAAATGGTCAAACATCAAATATCAAACAGTTGTCATTTTCCAGATTTTAAACTCAGACTTTTTGCCTGTTTTAGCAAATATGACATCTTTAATATGTTACAACTTACAAGGGGCATTGAAAATTGAATACTCTCATCATTTCCAATTTCCAAGTTTCAAGTTGTAGTGTGTACGTAGTACGTACAATGTACAGAACAGTGGAATAGAGATTTTTTCATCTGTCCACTCCTAATTTTCTATGATGTACATTGTGTACATTAATGTACTATCTAATACCAGGTTTTTTTACCTTTTTCTGCATCATCTTCACTTGTTCAGGCTGCAGACTTTATACTTTATATGCGAGATGAAAAATAAAATAAAAAAGTAACAATAAGCATTCAACGTTCAACGTATAAATATCAAAAGCATGGTCATCACAAAATGATGATGAAAAAGTCAACGAGCGTAGAAAAACCGGTATGAACTATGAACGCATGTCATAGTCCAACTTCCAACATCAGAATGCAAAACAATATACAATAAATATGGCTAAATACTAAATACTAAATACATATCAGAATTTGCCAGCTACAAAGTATAATCTACAATCTACAATCTACACTCTAAACATCGGCAAAACAAAAGTTGTTCGGACAACTCTGAAGCTGAAACCGTAGCCGAATCTGTCGAAGACAATTACTTACAACTCCAAACTACATATAACCAGATTCTTATAACTTGACATATATTTATCATCCATCCATGACTTTGGAATTGTGTTTTTTATGCTGGAATCAAAATGCAAAATTATCTGTAAATGCCAAATGATGAAAGCTGAATGGGCACACTGAATACGAACTAAAGTTTGTTGGTTTGTAAACGTTTTCATTCTTCAACCTTCAAACACTTAATTTCATTTCAAATAGCCAGGAATTCTACTCAAATCCTAGAAAAGATCAACAAAATCATATGTATATATATGTTACGCTAAATAGAAAAAAAATATGCATTTTTTCATTGCATTTATTGCAATAATTAATAAATATATTGATTGTAGATTGCATAAGCCATAAAGTGTAGAGACACAAGACAATTATTTTTTCGATATAGACAAATAATCGCAAATTCAGAATACGTACACGCATTTACACAAAGACCATCTATGTCTGATCATCAATCTCCGTTCAAGCAGCCCCAGTGTTTGGAAATAAAATCCAACCGGCGTCAAATTATGGATTTGTTTTGGTATTTCCAAAACACCTAAAATTGGTAAGTCAGGCGTCAATCTTAAACATCTGTGATGGATTTGATTCACAACTATGATGTCTATTACGATTTTGACGGTGATTAAGTTACTTGTAGTTAGGTACAGCGAAACTATAATATCGAATCGATGACTCATCTCCAGCTTCATTCAAGTGGCCTGATTGACCTCATCTCATATCTCGTCCACTTGTCTTTCATTTCAAATTCCAAACTTCAAGCCAAGAGAATGACACAGACAGTTAGGCTAGGCTATGGACTATAGTCTGTATGTACCATATATGCCTAAAGATGTAAAAAATCCCGTCAAAAAAACCCAGACCTAGGGGATTTTACTCCCATTTTTTACAGTCACTAGCCATCCAAGAAACAATGAGCAATAACAAACTGGAAATAACGTAATAAGTAATGTACAGCACAAAGCACAAAAAGGGAATTGGAAATACACAAAAGCCAGCCTACAGTCTAAAGTACACTTTGTCAATCAAACGAACAACGAATGGTGATTATTTAAAAGTGTAGGCATATTAATTAAAAAGTGCAATACGAATTACGAATATTAGACTTTACACTTTATATAGTATAAAGTTTATACTCGATTTTTGAATCTACAATTTTGAAATAGTACAACGCCGTTGGGTTTCTTCAATGATGAAAAGCAGAGTATTCCGGTCCGTAGTCACGGAAGTTATCACAAAATGGGTGTCTATATCAGTCGCCACCAAAACAATTGGTTTCGCCACCAAAACCTTGCCACCAAAAGTCTGCCACCAAATT
>JAQGBH010000907.1:0-40261 GCA_034698265.1 Sminthurinus aureus | reverse complement strand
GTTTCCATGGAAATTAACCAATTTAAAACACATGTTTTAAAATAAAAAAAACCTTCTGGAGGGTTTTGTCTTTCTTAAAAAAGATCTAAAGCAATTAATTTACTTTCCTAGAAATCTAAAAATTTATAAAAATTTGCATTATGTACAGAATAGCTCGGGAATTCGGAATTCGGATTATAAATTTTGGTCCTTTCTTGTTTCTTGCTAATACGTTTTACCGCTCATCCAATATCGAATATGCCATATGTTTTACATACATCATTCATGCATTTGATACGTTGTAAAAATAGCAAACGGTTTCCACAGAAAGAAGTCATCGTAACATGTACACATGTGTATGTTCTGTTCAAAAAAACATAGCATGTTTTCTACTTTCATGTTTTTACCGAGAAAGGGCATATGTAAATATTTTTACGTACATAATGTACTCTATGTGATACTAGATACTAACTGCCTAAGCTCTAGAATCTAGAATCTAGAATCTAGCCGTATGTACACATACAAGCATCCCACCTCTCACCATACACAAAACACAAACATGCCAAAGTGGATTGTGCTGACTGGAATTACCTTGAAAAGGCATGTATTATGGAGAGAAAGGTGAAGCACCGGGACCGGCAGCAGAACCCACAGCCGGAAAAGAAACAACGAAAGTTGACCGATTCCCTTGTAATATGTACAATTAATATGTACGATTTAGATATAGGATACAGTCAAACAGAGAACAGAGAGCACAGAACAGGGAAAAGAGAAAACAGGATACAGAGAGAACAGCCAAAACTTAATTTCCTAATGGCAAGTCATAATAGCAATATGTCTCATATTATCAAAATTATGTTGTACTTATTTTTATCAACGGGACGCTTAGCACACTTTTATGTACATACCGTCATGGCGGAAATCGGAAATAGTTACCAATGGTTTGAATTTTGAATAATTGTCATGTATAATGTTATCCTTATAGTATTGGAAAAGTCATCGATTTTTCATAGACTTTTAAACAGTTACCAATGGGAAACTATTTATTCACAATTCGCTAATTTTCTTCAACCTGTCCAAAGTCGTAACAAGACACGTAAGACTCATCATGTACAATGTACAGTGAAGTGACCTACAAGTTGTTGAGTTTGTTTTAACTGCCCACGTACTGTCTACAATGCACAATGCACAATCGTAGAATGTATCTAGAATCTAGAATCTACATTAACGTTTGAAGTTTGAGGAATGCAAAAAGCCGTTTTTTCCCCTTGATAGTTTCAAGAACTCTATAACTCGTTTTGCATTCCCAATAAATCATTCACAGATCCTGTGTGTAATAAGTGTACAATGTACAACAACTCGAAAAAATAAGACTAAGCTGATGACAAATGAATAAAACATACAAAAGATGAATGAGGGTATTTATGAATGCATCGATTGATAGATATCATTATGTGTTATATCTTATCACTATCGTATATGTGTGCAAATGGTTCGAGTATAAGATATAAGAAAATAGATGGAATGCACGTGGAAAATTTCTTTCTATTATGAAAAGTGATGGAATGAGGTAAGAATGGAAGTTTGTGATGTAGACGATCCCCATTCACAATTCACAACGCCTTCCACGGGTTTCTGCCTCCTATTTTTTCATTGTTCATTGTCCGTTCTTCATTCTCAACTCTCCACACTCAACACTCAAGTTCGAGGAATTCAAGAACAAACCTTTCCTTTCGTCTCACTTTCCTTCTCCCATGTTTCAAAGTATCCAAAGTCCGTAGATAAATAGTGAATAGGAATTTGATCAATACTCAAAGCTGTCTCATATCAAGTAGAAAGTAATAAGCCATGTGAAGGAAAAGATTGTACCGTGGTCATTGGAATTTGGACATTGGACATGCTATCTAAGGTCAGCTGGAATTAGTGTTAAAATCATGACACGTCCAGCGTCCAGAGGTGCAACATGTAAAACTTTCATATACGATTTTGTGCAGTCTACTGTCTACACTGTGCACTGCTGTACACTGAACAATGAACACAGAGACAGCATGTGCTATTTTCTAAAATTTCACAGGAACACACAGAATGAGAATTTGAGAGGTTGATTTATGATAGTTTTTTTCTATTTTTACTATGTCGTAGTAAAGTTCTGACTTGTGAGTTTTCAAGAGATATGAGAAAAGGATGAAATTGGTAGTGACCTAGTATTAATTGAAAAAAATACGTAAATTATACAGATATGACAAAAGACTGTTTACTACTGATTCCAGGTTCATCAGTGTACGATATGTTTGAATCTGACAGTACAGAATATATTATATAGTTTTATAAAAGTCTCTGTTCCTCACAAGAACCAAGAGCGTTGACAAATGATATACAGTTGAAAGAATAGAAAAAATTATCCGGTCTACCGTCTACCGTCTAATAATTTTCACAATTTCTCCCCATTCAAAACACATACTTACAGCACATAAAAACTAAAACGAATAAACAAGAGAGACAATACAAAAGCCTTTTGAAATGCATTAGAAGAAAGCAGGAAACCCCTGTGAGTAATAGCAGAGCCATCTAGAGGACAAGGCTTAAATGAGAGATAGTATTCACCATCCGTCGCTTTCCCTTCTTGTGATAAGAGTGTGTGCTCAACGCTGAATGTGAGATACGTCAATGTTTTCCCTTCTACTTTTACCTTTCGTTTGGTTTTGATTCGGGATGAAAACTAGATGAAAACGTTTAGCTACGATTTACAATGTACAATGTACAATCCAAAGTGTAACCACTAACATTACAACCATACAAAAGATCTACAATCTACAAACTACAAACCAAAAATCAACAATAATTCACCTCCATCATTCAAGAAAACCTCTGCAAATCCCGTTCCTTCTTTCATTTAAATCAAACAGTTGCAAAATCCTACTCGTAAAAAAACAAGTCGTTTCGTTCTGTTTTGAATTTTGAAACAAAATAGCAAACAACAAACAAGAGGACCCCATGTTCAATTGTGAAAACTGGGAACGTTATTTATAGTTTTTTGTAAAATGTCGTATATTTTGGGCAAATTTAGGTCGCTTTAAATGCATCATTATGAATTATTACAATAGCAAAATTGACAATATGAAAAAAATAAATTACATCTCATTGTTAAATAAATGTGTTTAATGAAGCTGCCTCGAGTCTCGAGTCTTGAGTCTAGAAATTGTGCAAACTGTACATAAACCGTTGATTCTATCTCCAATCTCCAGGCATTCCAGCTCATTCTGTTGAATTTAAGTACATGTTTGTTTGATTTATCAAATAAAAATGATAAAGTGAAACCAACCACTTAGGATTGTAAATTGTAGAATGTAGAATGTAGAATGTAGATTGTAGATAGTTTAACAATATCATAATATTTGCACAAAATGAAAAACCACAAGGGAATTCTCATAAACATGTGAAATGTGAATTTTTTCACGACATGTAAACAAATGCAAAAATGTCAATCAACAACTATTTTTTATTGTATTCTTATTTAATTGAGAACAGTTTAGCACTTTATTTGTAGTTTAGAACTGATAGTCCATCTCATCTCCCATTTCCCATCTCCCATCTCCCATCTCCCACCTTCCATTCAATTGTGAATGCAAAGAATTATAAGGTAAACCAATTAACCAACACAAATTTGTACATCTTTTCAAATGCTATTCAAATACCACAAAATTTACAAAATGTATACAAAATTGAAATAGAAAAAATCATATATTTGCTTTAATACTGAATGCTGAAGAGTGAACAGTGACGAGTGAACAGTAAAAGTTTTTTTTTGGCTTTTGCTCAATATTTTCATAGCAAACAGTGAAAAACTTGGCTGGCACCAAGATCCTCAAAATCCTCACACTTTTAAAAAATTTGCTATTTACTCTTCTACTCTTGTATTTTCGTACATGAAACTGAATAAACTTGCGTTGTGTGTTGATCATTTCGTTTGTATTCAAAATTCAAACGGTACAAATTAGAAATGCGATATAAATGTTGTCATTTTATAGAGTGCTACTCTAGCTTAAATACAGCAGGAATTAAGATGATATATTAAAATTTTCCAACAGTCCAATGGCATGAACAAACAATACAAACTACAAATTATGTACAAGCTAGAAACACATCTGTGATCTGCGTGACTATTTTCGTCTCCATCTCCACATGTAACAAATTTATTTTCCTCTCCTTTTGACATCACATCGCACATCGCATACCACATCACACCGCAGAATTCTCTTTTTACAGCTTAGTGTATATAACATAGAGCATAGAATGTTTTTCTACCTGAGCTTAGTCATAGAGTCTAGATTCTAGAGTCTAGAGTTACATCAGCATTTAAGTTGTGGGTATAGATGAAATATGGTATTTAAGCGTTTAACTCCTCCATCCTCCAGATATCACAAAACTTGATCAAACAAGCTGAATGGTTGATCGTCGATCGTCGACAGCATTATTGCCTGTTCATTCCTCTCTACGCTGTACTCTGTACTCTGTACATTTAACTTTTTATGCCAGGTACTTCTGATTTATGGCGTTTCGGATGTAAAACACTAGCTCTAGTCTGTCAGTCTGTGCAAACAATCAACACTTGCTCTTATTATCATCATCATTAATAATAATGTGCACATTGATATCTGTCCATCTGTGCTGGATGCAAAACATGCTTGTACAATTGTACATAATATATAATATAAAAATGACTTACGTTTTCAACTGCACCACTCTCATTTTTTACAGCAAGTACTTGTATTTTTATCTGCTATTTTTTGTTCATAGCTTCAAATAAAATCATACATTTACCTAAGAAAAAAAGAAGAAGAAAAAACGAATAGCAGAACTTTTCTATTTTATTATCTTTATGTAACAGGATTTGGGATGTCTGGCTAAAAAACCAGAAACTATAATGGATTTTTCATACGATATCGCATCATGTGTATTTTGTATTGTGTAATCCAAAAATGCAATATGAATTTTGAATTATGAATTATGAATGAATGTGGAAGCGGCAGTGAAGAGCGGAGAGCGTATGTAAAACAGCAGAGTTGAGGAGAATTGGTAGAGGAATTCCGAAGCCTTTACTCTGAAATGTCTTTACATCATCCATGAAATAGGGAAAAATAAAGCCGAGAGCCTAGAGCCCAGAGACGGTGAATTCAATGGTTAAGTCAATTCTAGATTCTAGATTCTATCTGTAGTCTGCAGTCTGTAGTAAATATGGAAAGTAGGATTTTGGTGGATAAAAGTTGCACTTTTTTCTCCTCCCTTTCGCTTCAAGTTTCAAGCAAAGGTCCTACAATGTATAAACTATATGTGATAGAAATATCCCATGTTAAAAATGTGTAATGTACACACTACACACACTACACACGTGTTTGTATCGTATTGTATTGTAATGGATATTGGATGAAGGAGAGCAATATCATTTATATAAAATACAACAGAAAATAGACTATAGACTATAGAGATAACGGAAGAGGTATACACAGAACACCAAATGTAGAATAAAATAGACAAGTTTTCCATGTAAACGAGCGAGAGAGAGAGAGAGAGAAATATCTACCTACAAAAAGTATACAACAAACGTATAAAAGTGGAAGTGAAAGGAGCATGGAGCATGGAGCGCAATGCAAAAATGAAACCGCTCGGGTCCAATGGAAGAGGCTTAAAAGAGAAAATGGAGATCAAAAAATTGGATGAAGCCAACTACTTCCTACTCTCACTACTATACACTACGATCATACTGTAAAGAAGACTAGGAGAAGAAGTCGAAGAAGAAGAAGAAGGAGAGAGAGAGTCCCATCTGCTCAGATGAAGTGGAAAGTCTCCGGGGACTTTTGGAGATTTTATGCGGTCGAATTTATAACTCTAGGATTTTCTACCATCCACCATCTACCATCACAAAGAGATAGAGAGACAGAGAGAAAACCAGAGAACAGAGAACATACTTTATACTCTCTCCTTTCTTGTCTCTGATATATTCCACTCTGATTTTGACTCCGACTCCGACTCCAGGCTCTAGATTCTAGATTCTAGACTCTAGACTCCATACTCGACCACACCATAGAAGCAGAAGCCGAAGCCTAAGTACAAGTAGGAGCAATAACAATATACATACAATTATAATATAATGCATGAAACTTTTCTAACCCAACTAACTACTAGCTTCTACTGTAGAATCTTGAATCCAGAACATAACACATAACTATATAATTTATACATTCATTCATATCAAGTCAAGTGGTAAAACCAAAACCAACCACGCCAACTGCCTTTACATTCCCATTTCCATAAATTCCATATTCCATATTCCATATTATGCATTACATACCTCATCTTGAGTCTTTGCTTCTACCTTCTGTTGGAAGTCGCACACACACACACACACGCACAAAGGCATACATTTCAACTTTCAACCATTGCATCATATTGCATGAGAATAAACATAATTTTAAATAATATAAATAATATACACCTGTCCATACAAAAGGCTTGATTCAACTCTGAGATTTGGAGAGAATAAGAAGAAGGTTGGTGTTATTACAACTCAGAATGGTGAATGGAGAATCTAGTATATCTATAAAAGAATATGGAGAAGACGTTGCTAAAACACAACCATCAACATAACTAGAAGCTAGAAACTAGGCATACTTGAAATGTTGAGAGTTGGGATACATTCGTGTAATCTAATGTTAGCCATGTGGATCATCATCATCATCATCAGCATCATCATCATATTTACATAGTTTTCACACAGGATCTATTTCACATACCAACTCTCAGACATTAAAGTATTACTTATACGTAGTATAAAGTATAAAGCACTGTGGTAAGTAGTAGTACAAGTTATACTCCTTATCACAGTGCTTTATACTTGTAGCTTGGAGCTTGGAAATTGTACTTTCAGCATAGAAAATAGAAAATAGAAACAGACCGAAGGAGATTGTCTCCTTCTACTCATCTACTCATTACGTATTCTTGATTTACCTCAGATTCAACATCCAAATCTTGAACCGCCACAATTTCCAGTCATAATAAACTATGTTCATGTATATTACTCTATGGTATGTTGTATCTTGTTTTGTATTGTTATTTTACCTTTCCCTCAAAATCCACAAGCCAGAATCTACAATCTACAATCTACCCCCACGATTATGACGTGGATTTCCATACGTTGTACATTGTACATACACTTTAAAACATACATAAACTGGAGAATGGGACTGTAGCCTAATGACAAATCATAATTTTTAATACACTGTATGTTTCATGTCCCATTTTCCGTGCTCCATGCATGGCTAACTCTAAGTTGTAATGCGTGCAATATAATACTAATTAAGTACTATTATTATTATACTACTACTTGCAGCTTAAAGCTAACAGCATAAATGTTGACAATTAAACGGAGCTGAAAGGAGAAAGGAGAACGGACTTCATCCTCGAGATGTCGAGAACAAAATGGAAATGCAGATGGTATGAGATCCAGTCGTAAAGAATACTTATGGTAAATACAGAATACAGAATACAGAGCTGGGATATAAAATATAATTTAAACTTTGTCCTCTTCTGTTTGCTTTCCTTGTGGTTGTAAGTACATTCTACATTCTGTATTGTACATTCTACAACCAAAAGACAAAATCCAAGGGTAATAAAATAGACACCAATAACCAGCAACCAGCAACCAACATTGTTGAGCATTGAGCATCTGTTTGCTCATTGCTCTTCTATAGATTACACGGATATGATTTTATGCAGATTTATTTAACTCGTTGAATGTGTGATGTGGGTATTGTACATTGTACATTGTACACATAAAACATGAAATTGAGGATTTCAAGGAAGAATAAAAGTGGTGTAGCACCTCAAATAAAAAATTAAAACATCTGAAATTTCACCCACAAAATTGAGATTTGTGATTTGGGATCACCTTTTGAAATTTGAAATTGTGTAAATAAACCAAAACAAATTTGTATAGGACTAACTACGTGTAACGTGTAACGTGTACAATTTATATATGTACTCATTATATTGAATTTTAAAGCATGCTTTACCACTTACCACTAAAATTGACATGGTTTTATACACTTACTTTTATAACTGTAAACTATATAACCAAAGCTGACTTTTCTTAGCTTAGATGAGTTAATCATTTTGGCCGTAAAAAATCACCAAAAAAATGAAAAGTGTCTCACTTTAATGCGATTTGACGCTCATAAGCCCCCACAGGCTTGATTTTATGCTTGAGATTTGAGATGGAAAAAAATACAAATAAACATCAAACTTACAGACTAGAGACATACAAATGGTCATTTTTTAGCTGATGAGTTTAAAACTGTTTCTTCCTTCAGAACTCTCAACTTTCAACTTGATCAACATTGAACACAAAACGAAATCGCTTGATTTTGATTGACTTCCATCCTCCATCTTCCACCATCCATAGAAAAAATGTGTATAGAGTATAGAGTATAGAAGTAGTTCCAAGAAATGGAAGAATATACTACACAAAATGGACTAGACAAAAGATAAAAGTCTTGAGAGAAATAAGTGGAAAACCTCTAAACTCTAAACTTTAAACTTGTTTGACACTTATTATATAAATACAGAGAAATAAGTTGAGACATAAACGTTTTAATTACTGTAACTATTTTTGTGTAAGGAGGAAGCAGCATTCAAGATCATGTGATACATATAGGCTTAATATTGCACACTGCATACTGCCCAGTGTATGATATATCAAGTTTATTATACTCTATACTCTATACTGTACTACTGTGTTATGTGCTCATGAGGTTTATAATTTAACGTGATTTTATATACGCATGTATGTTGTATGTTGTATTGTTTATTGTGGATGTGTGCCTATTATCCCAAGTGCAGTATTAGATTATTACCATGGGCTGATTTTCTGTAATAGTATTAAAACTGTATACTGTACACTGAACACTGTAATTTGTACATAGCTTGTAGCTTGTAGATTATAGATTGTAGAGAATAGAAACTTTGATTCGACAAAGTTTTTTGATTAATTCTATTCCATTCGCTGAATCTTTCTCCAACCAAACTATACAAGTTACAACACTCTTGCTGCTTGCTACTTGTCTTTGAGTGACTGAGTTGAGTTGAGTCAGTGACTGCCTGACTGCACCATGAAAAAGGAAGAAGAAGAAAATCTCTTACTTTCAAAAGTACAGAGTTCAATCAAAGAGGAAAAAAGAGAAATTATCTCAGTAAAAGACGTAGAAGAAGAAGAAGAATACAGTAAGTCTGGAAAAGGATTAAGAAAGTTTCCCTTCGATTCAAGACACATGCATCCAAGAAAGTTTTTCCTTCTTCATTCTTCTCTCTCTCTCTCTTCCCGTCTACCATCTACCATCTGTATTATGTATTATGTATCGTTGGTTATTTTAGGCTTTTCTTTTTTAACGTTAACAAAAACCTTTTCATCCTGCTCCAATGAGTTTCCTTTCTATTCGATACTCGATGCTCCTTACAATTTCTAATGCATATCTGTTGATGTATATGTACACTGCACACTGAACAAGTATAGCAGTCAAAATGTATAGATGTAATTCTACTGCACGTCAAAGACTTTGACGACAGTAAGATTTAACTCAAAATTGATAAATACTACAATAAAAAATCTACAATCTACAATTTCTCCAGGTGGATATTAATTATAGCAATTTTTCTGATTCTGATTTTGATTCTAATTTTGATTAGTGATATTAGGCAAATCATAAAATTCTTTTTTCTTTCATTTTTGTTCAAGGTTTTTCAAGAGAATATCCGTACAAGGAATTTTGGAAACCCCTGGGTACAAATTCAAAATGTTAGCTGTGTAGTTGTAAAAAATGAGCATATTGGAGCAGGACACCATGTTTAGAGTTTAGAGCTCAATGGTGAAAATTACTTCTTGGTACATGGAGTGAAAAGTTTTCAAAGTAAAAAGCAAGTTGGAAATAAACGGAATCCGGAATCGGAGGAGAAATGAAGAAGAGTCAAAGGAGCATAACGTGAAATACATTTCTAAATATATCCACGTTTGAGATGAGAGCCTAGTAGACAAGTGTAAGACATGAAGAGGAACGGGGAGAGGCCAGGCCATGAACTGCGTACTTTATAAGGCTAATGTCATTACACATAGGATGTTGAGCTATACATATTGAAATTCTATTTGTGACAGCAGAAGTAAAGGGAAAAGGAAAAGAGTAGACACGAGAGAGGAGACAGAGAGAGAGAGTGAGAAGAAAAGAAGAGAGAAAGGAAAGTTACTACAATAATCCGATTTCGGTGGAGAAATCGTCGTGTGGCGCACAATCGGCTCTTTATTTTCAATCAACGAATGCTATTGAGATTTGAGATCAGCCCTCGTCATTCCTACGTCCTACACCGTACATAACCAGCTCCTAAAGTGAGTTTTAACGTCGGGAAACAGCGAGTTTGGTTTGACTTGCTTTGGCTTTGGCATTGCATGGCTTTCCCCAGAAACTCCAATCAATCTAATCTTCGCATCAATCCTTTTCGCCCAAAATCACATCATCGCCCATTTCCTACTTGGCGTCAACATCCAACATCCAGAATCCAACTCAACTCAGCTCAAAGTCTACATATATATTCTGCATCTATTCTATCTGTCTATATTCTACATTCTACAGTCTACAGTATAAAGTCTACATAACAACTGGATATGAGTCGACTCAAGTCAATTCAACTCTCAACTTTCTACTTTCTCCACAGGACAGACTTCGACTCCAACTTCAACTACCATCCATTATGAGTCTCGAATCTCGAATCTCGAGTCTCCAGCTTTGATATGCGATGTCTCCACTTCCAATCTCCATTTCGATTTCCTCATCCGACATCCAACCTTTTCTTTAAATAGATATTATATATCCTACATGAGAATCATCTCATCTCAACTCTCGACTCTCAACTCGAACCACTTTATACCATATACCATTACTTTCATACATACATGCATACATACTTTAAAAGATTCTCTCTTTCGTGCAATAGCAAAAGGCTCATCTTTTGGTCTCGCCCATACATTTCTATGATCAGGGATTACATCTTCATCTCCTTCTATCTATCGATCTATTTATCTATTGTAATTCCCAACGATCACTACACCACAAACCACAAGTTACAAATTTGGTGGAATTTTTTCATCCGATGATTGATCAAATGATCATTTGATAATTTGATACTAACCAATTTCAAGCTGTAGATTTCCTTTTTTGTTTCTTGCAAATGTTTTATGCTTCAGAAAATAAATGGAAACCCAGGAATTAAGAATTAGCAATGAACAATGATCTATGGAAATTTTGAATTTCTATCTTTGCCTTTTCCTTTGAGAGTTCTGCTGAAAAAAGATACAAGTTGTTGATTATATATTATAAACTATGCAAATGCAAATTGCAGTTACCGTTTTGTTTTTTGTTGCAATAAATCTGTTGGTGATCCGATTGATTATTGTTTTACAATTAGAATAGTTTGCTTGTGATATTTAACATATTTTACTTATTTGTATTTTTACGTGTGCGAACATTTTGTAGTTCGTAGTCTGTAGTCTGCTCAAGTCAAAAAGTATGTAGAATACATATTACAGATTACGTTCCGTTGGCTTTAAAAAAATGTATGACATGACATCAAACGAGAGAGAGATAAATGTAAGTTGAATTAAGACCAAATGGGGAATTTAAATAGGCTCTAGAGTCTAGAGTCTAGAATCTCGAGAGTTCGAGAAGTGATTGAAAGCCTAACGACCGTTCTTTTTTCCGATGGTTCAACTCGTCTCAAAATCAAATTGCGACTACTTTTTGTTTTTGTTTTGTATTTTGTAGCAAGTACCAAGTGTCTGTTTTACACTATCTCTTTGCCTTTGCCTTTGCCTTGTCTCACTTTGACTTGACTGATCTCCATCATCCGAAATCGAACCGTCTTTCTATACTTCCAAGTGTATGTGTATGCGGTATACGGTATACGGTATTTTGTGTTTTGTGTACTTAGTATCAGAAAAAATCCCAAGCCAAATCCAAGGCTTGATAGCGTACGACACTTTCGGTTTCCAACGATCAAACCAGAGCTACAAGAGTAAAGAGGGCTGAAGGAGGACTGAAGTGAAGTGAAAACCCAACTTAGCCATCCATCTTTTTCTCACCAAGCAAATTTCAAACTGTCAAAATTTCAATTACTTCAAGTTCCAAGTGAAATTTTATTCCTCGTCAATTCCCCGATTCCATGTCAAAACCAAAAAAAATCAGGCTTACTGCTTTTACTCCTAACAGCTTACTGCTTTGGTTACACATGTAGCAAAAGATAAAAGATGCTCACAGCATGTGACAGTTGAGAGTAGTCTCTACGATGATGGTGGCAAAACCCAGACACACAGACAAACAACACACATCACCTATGAGCTTGGAATTTGGAATTTGGAATAACTACAATATAAAAAATTGTGAGTCAGGACTTTTCAGGATTTTGACAAGGAAATACTCACAATGATTGTCATCTGTAGCTGTATTTGTACGTAGAAAAGTTGAGGATAAAAACTAGAATCTAGACTCTAGAATCTAGAATCCAGAAACGTCTGAAAAATTACAAAAAATACTTTGTCCTAAACATACAATTCTAAATTCTCATCCTCGTTCTTGTTTTTGTTCTCATCTCGCTTGAAAAAAAGTCTCACATTATCTATTATTGTTATTGACAAATGTGAACAATAGAAGAATTGAAATTGTTTGAAAGAAAGCAAACTTACATTGGATTCAAGGAAAAAATACTAGAGTAAAAAGAATAAAATAAAATAAAATAAAATGGAGAGCAAGAAGGAAAGTAGAAAACTGGTGATAAATCAATTTGTCATTGTCTTGACTCATCAATATAAAAGTGAAAAGTGAACAAAAGTGAAATTGGTAGTAGTTTTTTGAGACTTGAGACTTGAGTAAAAGTAAAAGAAAAGTACGGATCTATTATTACACATTGAGAAAATCCCAACTTCCAACTTTCCTTCATACTTCATACACCAAACCAAACCAAACCAGAGACAGGAGAAAGAGGAACAAAAAAATGTAAAGGAAGACAAAGAAATCGGGAAAAGGACAAAGAGGAGGGTAGAAATAAATGTCTTTATTTCTACTTGAATTCATGACACACGTTCCGTTTGTCTCTGTATATATCTCTGTGTGTATAGTGTATAGTCGCTGTATTCTGTAGACTGAAGTCTAGACTTTGGATTCTAGATTCTAGATAGAGTCTATAATATATATTATATACCTTTTGTCATCATATTTGTTGACAATGCCAATGTGAGAGAAAAACGGAAATAAATAAAATCCTCATATGTACATGCTACAAAATATATTCGTATATTCGTATATGTGTAATCGATGGAATACATAATATAGTATACAAGTAGCTTCCAGCTTCTAGTTTCCAGTATAAGGATAAAGAATCAAATAGAATTCACATGCAGTTTGTCTTGCTCCTCTTTCCACTTCGACTTGTACTTTGTTGTAGTTCCTCAGTACCCAGTACATCTTCCTCTGTTATTGCCGTTGGTTCGGTCTGATATTTCCAAATTTCAGCTGACATTTGTGTGTGTGTGTCGCGACACATTTAATGCATTAGGAAGATTGAATTTTCTTTCTGGGAGCAAACCGCAGAAAGAGAGAGAGAGAGGGAGGGAGAAAGAAAGTGAAAGCTTCTTACGTCGAGTTTCTCTTTCTCCACACTCCACACTCTACACACAATCTCTCCGTTCTATATTCTACATTCTACATGTCATCCCGTATGTACATCACATATACGTAAAGAGAGAGTGTGTGTGTGTCTGTGTGTGGTTGGAAAAAGTAGCAAAAGTGCCATTTGAAATACAAAGTAAAGAGGCAGGGAGCAAAAGAGAGAGATTCTTTTTGTCGGAACCATTTTGCTACCACTGACTCTGACTCTGACTGTGATTCTGACTCTGAATCTTATTCAACTCGACTATGTTCACATTAAAGCGAGAGACGAGAGAGTACGAGTCGAGTTTTCCTGGTCCCATGTCGTCGTCGTCTTTTCCTTCTTCTTCTTCCGTTTCTTCCGTTTCAAAGAAGAACTAAAGAAAAAGAATGAAGAAAGAGGAAAGGACGCGAGAAGAAGAAGAAGAAGAAGAAGAGAGAGAACACAGAGAGAGAGAAACCTATTTGGCGACGAATTCCCTGTCAAATGCGACCTACGTCTTAATGCCATCACATTCTATTACAGTCGCTCTATACTCTATACAGTTTGACTCGGAATAAATGCCACATTCAACCTACTTTTATTCCCCTCTACATCACACTTTTTCTCTTCTCGATTCTCCCTCTTCACTCCCTCCATCACCAAACATATACTGTACATTGTACAATTGTACATACGTGTATAAATACGTGCAGTATTCCATTCCATACAAACTACTGTATCTTTATCTGTATCTTCCAAGAAGTTTCCTCCCTTATTATTTTTTCACTTCTAGTTTCTAGTCCTCTTATTCTTCTTCTTTCTCCTCCTCCACTTCTTGTCTTTTCTACTTTACTTTCCGACACTTATTCTTTCACACTTGGAGCACAGACCATATTCATCATATGCATACACATAATATAATAATATAATAATATAATATACTTCATACTTACGAATTCCACATTCTATAGTATTCTGTGTACTACAGAATATGTGCAACATGCAATACTTTTTCAATTTTTTATTCATGCGTTTGCTTGTAGCTTGTAGTTTGTGGTGCTTCTTTGGTCCATAAAAGATAAAGAATATTTGCACCTACAATCTACATATTTGTGTGCTATACCTACAAACTGCGAACTAGGAATGCATGACATTCAGCATTCAGCATTTAGCCTTTTTACTCTTTAACCACACACCAGAGAAAACCACTAGTGCCGTTTGAGGGAGGAAACTTTCATTAATCCTTGTGCATTGTATATTGTAGAGTGTAGAGTGCATATTTAGATACATAAGAGATTATAGATACACATAGCAAAAAAGAGTACGGTTCTTGTTATTGACTTAACTTAGGTTGACGCTGTTGTGTCTTGTGTCTTTCAAATTTTCATGTTTATTCATAAAGTATGTGGTATGTGGCTATACTTTTTTTATATTCGACATGGACATCTTCCTGGAATCTAGGATGTCAAATGTCTATGGCACATATTCAGTATTCAGTATTACGTACACGAAATATAAAATAAAATAAAGATGCAAAACCTACTGCATATTATGTAATATGTAATCTAAAATCTAAAAGATTTTGAAAGGTAACATTTGTACATTCAAGGCACGAAATAATTGATTTAAAAGCCATTTTATTATGGCACATTCTACATTATAGAGTCTAGAGTCTAGATTCTAGAATAAAGTGTATCAAAAGTGTGCAAAGTGCAAGATGGAAAAAATTGAGTGATGTGGAAGACGGAAAGCGGAAGAAAATTGAGAAAACAGGATAAAAGTCTGGAATGAAGTGGGAAATGGTAGATATTAGATACTGGATACATTATGATTCTGTTCATGACATGAAACATGGAATAAGTATGGAATATAGAATATGCCCAAGTACCAAGTACCAAGCATGTACAATGTACAATGTACGGGTACATAATAATATATAGAAAATAGAAATTACTAAATAATATAATATAATATGCAATGTATTGCTCTCCAGAAGTTTGTGGTCTTTTACTCGAGTTATTTTTCATCAATTTGAGGTTCCTAAACTATGATGATGAGGATGAGGATGAAGGATCGAGAACATGAACACTGAGCAGAAACATGAACATAAAGATGAACGTGAAGGTTCAAGTCAGACATAAGCTGTCAATATATCCAGGTGAAACTGACTGTACATGACAGGTGTACTGTAAACACATTTATGAATCTTCCACTCGACTTCCCATACTTAATAGGTTTATCAAATGGCAAAACGGTCTGAAGTCTGAATCCTCATCATCCGCATGTATGTCTGCTCTATACTATATACTCTATTTTCTACACCATTGGAAACACAACTATCGGAAGGAAAACACAGAATGTCTAATATCTGTATTTTTGATAATGCTGAATACTGAATACTGAATATTATGTATACATATTGAGTATTGAATATGATTCCATTTATCGTAATGCTCTACACTCTACATACTACGTAGTACGTACAACTTACAAAACAACTATGTGTATAGCTTTAGCTAAATGTAAGAAATGGTTGGTGATTTGAAATTTGAAACAATACAAATACAACATTTGTACTAAATTACATAAAGAAGGTATAATATAGATAAATGTTTTGGATTTTGTACATTATCCCTAAAAATAACCACTGCCACTGTCATCGGACGATCCCCAATCCAATCAACTTCATATTAGACATGCCACAAGAACTCTAGAATCTAGAATCTAGAAATAAATGTACTTGTCAATTTCAGACTAACGTCATTTTACTTTTCATAAGTACAAATATTTATTACAAACATCTCTATAATATGATTCAGCCAGTTTCTTGATAAAGTATTTAAAATGAACCTAGAATCTGCAGTAGAATAAAGGTACAATGGACTTTGTGCATAATATGCTATAATAATAAAAATAATTCCTTTTTTCATTCAGATCATTTTTCATCATCTACCAGAAATCAAACATGGCTGACGTACATGAAGCATAATACCATAAACCACGAACCAAAAATCAGGTGCATTATTTTCAAACAACCTGTAATATAATATAACACAACACATAATATATAATTCCAAATGCCAAAGTCAAAATTCAAAATACATATATAAATCTGCATCTGTTGTAAAAAAATCCAGCAGGAGCAGGAAGAGTATTCAAATATCTACAATATTTTTATATGGATACTACATACTAGATACTAGATACCTTTCATTATTATTTAACGTTTGACTTGACTTGTAGATTCTAGATTCTAGATGTATTTTAGTCTACACGCGGCACACACCTTTGGCTTTTTAGACAAAGAGAGTAGCAGAGTTTTTTTTGGGTAGTGTCGTGAATGATGAATGGCGAATGGTGTTTAATGTGTAAAGTGTAGACGAATTATTTATAATCACAAGTGCACGTCTGACAATGACTAGCTGCTTGCTGCAGAAATACCTTATACCTTTTACGTTTATTTATGATTGGAGACTTTTCATGAGAAAAAAATAAACACAAGTTTTTTCCCTTCATCCAGAATCCATAATCCAGACAAGTATCATATTAGATGCTACCTGATGCTAGTGTATTTGTATGTAGCGCAAACATATGTACATATATATACTAAATGCTCATTAATAATTCAAAAAACGACAATAACTATCAAGTTTTTTGAACAGACGTAATGAATGAAGCGTGTTTGACTGCCATGCTGTTGGTAATATGTAATATGTAATATGCATCTACAATCTACAATAATATCATCACCGTGGTATATTTATAAACATACGAGTGAAATCAAACGAGATGCAATTTCTATATTCTTTTTGATATGCACTATCTACTATCATCGGCAAGTCAAAACTTGTACACCATCATCGGCATCGTACATCGTATTATCGTACTATCGTATTTAACATTAAAGTTTCATTACATCATATATTCATTCATCTCATGTCAACGTCCGAATCTCAATGATAAATAAGTCAAGTCGCTTGTTGTTTGTTCATTTGTTTGCGCGTTATGGTTGATCCATGTCGATTTAACGATGTCGATGGCTCCTGAAAGCATGATTATTCTTTATTCTACTACCTCGTATTCATATTTTTTTAGTACTTTTAACGCTAATAATATTAAAACAACACTCATGAATGAACAAAATATTACGATATTTATTCACAGTTCACATTATATTATCCAGTATCCAGTATCGAGATTATTGAGTATTGTGTCTTTGTCTTTGTTTCATTCCACAAGCTAATTCATTCTGATTCTAGATTCTAATGTATTCATAATTCCCTGTGAAAAGACTGTGAATCCTCAATCTGATGCATGAACAAAAAACAACTAACAAAGAGACTAAATTATTATTATTCTTGACTAGTTTTCTCAGAATAGCTTAAATTATTCATCTTTTAAATAATAAATATATAAAATATACGACAGAATGTACATTATTAATTATTATTGGAATAATAATAATTATAATTGTTTTCTGACACCTGAAGTCTGCTTACTGGTCACTAACTAAACGGAGACTTTACTTACTACAGATAGTCTAGTAGACACTAGGCAGTAGACACATGTACAAATTATAATGTACAATTTTCTGTGGTGATATTAATTAGAATTGGTTCTGCATTCAGTTTCACAGGATATTACAGATTACAGTCTACAGATAATAAATAGTAATTACATAATACCGATGCTATGGTTGTTGGTTGAATTAAATGAGTCGAAAATAAACAGAGTGAAGAGTGAAGGAAAAGGCAAGTGTTGCTTTCTTTTATGTAATTCAATAGTCAATAGCGTATGGTGTATCTATGTAGTGAGTAGTGAGTTGTTCAGTATGGAGTACTGAATAGTAAATAGTGAGTAGTGAGAGGAAGTTTGACTTTGTATGTAAATTCCAGTCGTCCGTCCTCGTCTCATTTGCATGGAATACTCTCAATTAGAGAGCATAGTGAGAGAGGGAGAAATAGACTGTTTGGTTTACAAGCTCTTAAAGGCAAACGTGTGCAGTGTGCAGTGTACGTTGTACATGGTGGCTGACTGAATGATGGGACATGAGACGTGAAGATGGAAGAGCAAGTGACGATTCCATTGTTCTTCTTGTATTCTCCATTCTCCATCTGGCAGTGCAGGGAACCGAATTGAATTGACGACATGATTTCTGCTGGTCGCGTGCATCATCACAGGACTTAAATAGGAATAGGAAGGAAGGAAGGAATACCTTACATGTATACTAAATACTAATAGGACCGTGTCACATTTACCAGTACCCAATACAAAATACACATGTACGTAGCATGTAGCATGTAAAACACAATGTACAATACAGTATGCAGTAGGCAGTAGAATTAGACTTTAAAATTTGGCGATGCTCGATACTCGATGCTCGATGCTCGACACTACACCCTTTTACTGTTTGCTCTTTATTTCACTATTGTCTTCTTACAATAACGTGTCATTTAGCATTTTTAGCTAACCAGACTTTTCTCGCTCTCTCTCTCTCTCGGTTTTTGCGTTACAAGAGATCCGTGTATATTGAATATTCCTTCTTTCGTCTGCATACATACATACGATATGTGTCATGTGTTATGAACAGTGTGTAATATTCTGTTCAATGTTCAATTCTTTAATTGTACTGTATCTGTCATCTTTTTATTGTACGTCCCATTATTATTATTATTTTTTCAATTATTTGGTTCAAAATACAAATACCACACTGACTCACAATTCCTAACATCCGCCTTTTTATTCCAAAACCACATCTCATCTACATTCTACATTCTACTTTTTATGTTGACTCAGAAAACAGAAAACCCGCAAAATTCTACATTCTACAATTCTCCTTAGTTTTCATCAGTCATCATCAACTTTAGTCACTGCAAACTTCAAATACATGTGACGCTTTGAAGAAAGCAAAGATGACGTATTTTTAACGTTTGGAGCAGTTTCGTCATCACTTTATTTATTTTATCATGTTTTTTGTACTAAAAAATTACGGTAGGAAATTGGAAACTGGATGATGAATAGATAAGACACTTGGGGCTTGAGACTTGAGATTTGAGATGAAATGCTTCAAGATTCAAGGCGTCAAATTCATGAAAATATCTAATACGTAGAACATAGAGCGTCTAGCGTCTAGTGTCTAGCGTCCAATGTGTAATTAGAATGATAGTCAGCTAATAATGATGATGCTGATGATGATGATGATGAAAAAGATGGTCGAGAGTTGAGAGCAAAAGATACTGAGAAAAAGAGAGAGAGCGAGAGATGGAGGCAGAGATGAGAAAAGATAGAGTGAAGATGAGGGATGAATTTCGATTTGGATTTGATGCTGAGTTTCTTCTTGTGCATGAATGCATACAAGATGGAATTAAGCACAGTGCACACGGAGGCAGTTGAGAGTTGAGACCTTACATTTACCATTTACTATTTAGAGTCTGATGGTATGAGACTTATGAGAGTGAGAGTGAGAGGACGAGAGAGTTTTGCTCTGTGATTGGTTCCTAGTGGAGAAAGGGCTGGAGAAGTCAAAAGAGAAAAGCCTTCGAGAAAGCGAGTGCGCGCCCGCTCTTTGCCGTTCCTATCGTCTTATGATCAGTGTTCTTCCTCCACACATCTCCCTTTGACTTATCCCCTTTTCATACCATTAATGCAATTTTTAATTTTGAACAGCGGTAAAATAACTCAAATATTTATGGGAAAATTATATTTTTTTTTATATCCACGTCTTTTTTCATCGTGCTGAAAAGCATCGTGATATTTTCCATGTCTTGTAGTCAAAGAGCTCTAGAGAACTGGAGAACTTTGGAAGAGGCGGATTGGACGAACACTGTCCGTCGTGATGTGGTACCCGAATCGGATCTGACTGATCCCGGTCCCTGATTCTCATCCGTTGCTACATGATCTGAGGAGGAAAGCTAAAGCTAGGAGAGGAATGAGCGGAAAGAGGACTATGACTAGAGAATAGAGAGTAGGAGAAAAAGAAGAAAAAGAAGGAGAGAGAGAGAAAGAGTCACTGGGAGTGTTTTACTATTTACCAGAAAGTAGACATAATGCACATTTCACATACATCCATGCTCCATGCTCCATGCGTATAAAGTAGATGGATATAAAGTACAAATTTATAAAGATATGGTGACTACTGACTGCGTGGTATTAGGCAAATAGGAAACTACAAACTACCAAAGATACGAATAGTGAAAGATGGAAAGATACATACAGTAATACAGTAGATGGTAGAGAGCGAGACTAGAAACTAGAGACTAGAAACTAGAAACTACCACACACTCGATACTCGTTCCACTTCTTTTTCCCCACTTGCTCTCTTGCTCTTGCTCTTTCCTCAACAACTTTTGGAGGCAGCAGCCAACCATCACCAGGTACAAACTAGAAACTACAAACAGAACAGAACAGAACAGAGCAGCAGATCACATCAGATCAGATCAGACAAACAAGCTCACACACTCACAACTAGTCACAGCTACAGTCATAGTCAAAGTTATAGTCATATTCTTCTCAACCTTTCTATTATTAGTATTATTATATTATCATCATCTCCTTCAGTGTCAATGGTCAATATCTAAAATTAAAAGTGCTAACACTCATTTTCTGGATAATTACGATTTACGACCATCGTGAAAAATAAATAAGTTTTTAAACAATCTTAAATTCAATATAAATAAAGTTTTCAGTTCTACATGAGCACATTGAAAAATTAAACTGTAAAAAGTACCAACTCAAAATCTTCTTTTGGGCTTCCTATTTATTTGTACACTGTAGATGGTACAGTAATCAGTGAAGACTTCATTAAATAATGGGCAATAAACCATAATAATAATAATGAACGTGTTTTCTTTTAGCCGACAAAGTTTTTTTCAATAACCAAGTGAAACATATAATATACGAATATAGAACTTTTTATATAGGGAGAGGATTTTCTTTCTTAACTCGTTCAAGTGTGTAACAGAGGCTGTCTGAAAAAGCCGAATCGCAATCATTGCACTAAAAAAGATTAAACCGTACAAACGCTTCAGGATGGAGTTGACTACACATCATAACAATGGTAAGACCTTTGGACTTTTGACTTTTGACCTTTAACTTTTGAATTTAGTTTTTAATCTTTACTATTTATAATGAACAGCATAGTCTAAAAGTCTAAAATCTAAAAGCAAGTTAAAATGTGTATCATTAATCATGAGCGTATAATATAAAGTAATGTAATATATATATATACATATATATTTTTTCTTAATATTAACCGTCTGCCGGTTAATATATTTAAATATTAAAATATTTGTCTTTGGAAAAAACACAAGGAAAAGCAACTCGAGTAATTATTTTCTAATGATTTGTATTCAATTTACAATTTACCCTCATTTATCATAATTTTTTGTACATGGTATATATCTGTCCACACTGCACGTTTGACCATGATATACCCACTCGAAGTCTCATGTGGATTGGCAAAGAATAAAAAATCAGCATGGAAATTAGTGGATTATCTAAAGTGTGATATGGGGTACAGATATCCATTAACCATATGCACAATGCACAGTGCAGTGCAAGTATTCTATACTCTATACACATGTAAATACTAGATAGATTTGCATACACGTACAGATGTGATGTGATATGAAGCACCTAGAAGGGATTAGAGATCATCTGATTTGATTTGATCTACGAGGAGATTGAAAGATCATTACAGAGGAAACTACATCAAAAATTAAATGGCAATTGCTATTTTATTGTGTGTGTGTGTGGAGAGAGCATGTGTGCCACTCACAAATTGGTGGATAAAAAATGGTTTGGAAATTGAAAGGGGTCTTTTGTAGGAGTGAGTAAAGGAGACAGTGCAAGTGTGTTTAGTGTAGAGTGTGGAGTATGTACAATGCGCTAGATACTAGATACTAGATGCACATGCATTCACAGATTCGAAACTAGAACCATAACCATATGAATGAATAGGGTCCATAGTCCATATTCCATGCTCCATACCTACTATCTACTGTGTTGCCTATAAATAGCAACTGTATAACATATATCCATCTGAGGACCAGCTTCAGCATCAGCACCAGAACCACTACAAGTTCACAAACAGCATGTTGATTCTTTCAAAAGGAAAAGGAATAAATTTGGGGGTGCGAGAAACAGGATAATGTACGTGTAATCTATGGACTTATCCCGCCCTTAGTTCGGCACAAAAGTGTTTTTCAGTCCTTCTTTCCTCTTCAGTATCTTCCTCTCTCTATGTATATTGTTTTATTACTTATACATTATACATATCATGAAAAAGATTCAGCATACTTGTGGACTCAAGGGTGAAAAAAGGTTTCGATTTCCCGATCTTTTTGCTTTCCATTTACCATTTAACATTTACCACCAGATGAAATATGAGCAACGTACCATGTACAATGTACATACATACATATATTTTTATTATGTTTATGTTATTTTACCCTTGTACAATTCAAATTAGTATTAATACTGCCATGATATCATCCAAATTTTCATAACAAATCCCTCTGTTTTGATTCCGATCCGGATTCCGATTTTGACTTCAGCCCGAGTTAAACACACAGATGTGTATCAAATGAGAATGAGTAACAATATTTTATCAATTCTTTATTCTATATAGGGGAAATGTAAACCTAATCTTGAAAATCCTTGTGTAAATTTTAATTTAATTGAAAAATCAACATATTTTTTATATATGCGCTATTTCTTTCCTGCATTCCATTAAATTATATCCACATTTACATAGATAAATCATGCACTAGCAAATGGAATGCAGCACTAGGAAATTGTTTTGCATAGAAATTTAAAACATTGATACTTACAGAAAGAATATTCAATATTCAAAATGCACCATTTATGATTTATGGTATTCAAAAGATGCAAATTCCACTTTAAACAAATATGAAATTAAGTGTAGAACGTTTGCATGGAAAAAGTCACAAACTACAAACTACATAAACTTCCTGAACTCTTTGTGTAGATTTACAGAACGGTGGTCAAAAGGCACAGAGCGCATAGCGTGACACTTTACTCCTTAATCCCAAGATTGATTGAGTCTAAGTGGGCGATTTGTGTTGTGGTGCAGAGTAGCAAGATGAAAAGGATGGTCTAGAGTATCGAGTATCGAGAACCGAGTGTCGAATATGGAAAATTGACAGGATAGAAAATGGGGTAAATTTTCACTAAAAATAGCCACAAAATCCTCTACCGGATTAAAATAGCTCAAAGACCAAATACAAAAAGATTTTTCCAACATCTGAATTTGCTCGATATAGAAAAAAATGACACATGGAAAGCAAAAATTAATTTGGAATTTCAGATGCTTAAAAGAGAGCAAATTTGTAGAAAATGTAAATTTGAAAAATACTAAAACAAAAGGGTAGATTAAAAGTCAAACTAATGACAAGCACATCATGTTGTACAGTAGTTTGATATTGTTTTGTCAAGAGCAAGTTAATAAGGTAACATAAGTGTGTACAATGTACAACGGGCAATGGACAAGTCATCTCTTCACTCTTCACAGTTATACACTTTGATACACAGGGAAAATTTGCTTTGTTATACCTTATACGTAGTTTATAATTTATAATGTGCATATAAATAATACTGGATGGAGGAGATGTTTGAAATTTGAAAGTTATTGTGTTATTGTGTTGTGTGCAAGCATAACCAGATTTTCTCAACCAGTTTATTTATATTCTAAAGAGAGAAAGATAGAATGAGTAGAGTATCAATTTCTATTTGGTGGAAGGCAAATAGTCAAAAATGGAATATAATTAAAGCGAGACGGCTTAACAACAACTTAATCCTGGAGCTTAAGTAGAGTCCCTTTAAATGAATATTAGTTGGATGCAAGTAACCGTTTAGGGACTATGAATCACTCGCATTCCCATTTGATCACTTGCCTTCCTGATCCATGAGACTGCAAAGCCTGGACGGCTCTCGGCTCAACCGTTTGCAAATTATTCCCAAATGCTCTTCTTCTCTTCTTCTCCTCTTCCTCCACTTTGTCGACTCTTCTCCGCCTTTTGTACTTTGTATTTTGTACTTTGTACTCCTTGCTCCGTACATACAACATACAACATAGAGACGACACATCTGATGTGCGACACACGCTGCTAATACTAATGCCTCGCTATTATTTTCACTCCAACTCGATCCACAGCTCACTCAATCCATGAATCCATGCAAATTCAGTCAAACCATCGTATGGCACGATGGTTGGACGTGGAAAATGGAAAAGCATCCATCCATCCATCTATATCCATCTAAAAACCATGTACGTTTCTCGTAGATTGTGGATAGAAAATACATATACATATTGCCATCATTTAACAAATTCATCTCTCTTTCTCTCCTCTTCTTGTTGTTCTCTTTGCTCTCTCTTTAATTCTATTTACTCGGGTGGTTCTCCTGTTAAAATGAATTTAAATCTTGCTCATTTTTTCCTGGTGTCACTTGTCATCTCTTACTGTTCTAAATTCTAACTTTTCCAACTGAGAATTGTAAATGAGCGGCCAGCAATTTTATCTTTTATCTTTTGTCCGATGATTGAACAGAGTAATGTATACAATTGAATGTTGACTTTCCCTGTTCCCTGTCTCGTTTTGTGCTAAAAATAAACAACGTGATATTCTGCATTGTACATAGATCAAGATTGATCACGATTTTCAGGAAAATCAAACAAGTGTACGCGTAAAAGTAGAAAGTAGAAAAAAAATTCGCATCGTGTGGAAACTGCGTGGGATTTAGACATCGGACAGCGGATGTGTATGGCTGTGGATGGTCTTTACTATGTAAATGGTAAATGTGTAAAGTGTAAAATGTAGAATGTAAAATGTAGAGGAGAAAGGAAAGAAAAGGATGAATATGTAAATTTGCTATATGGAAATGAGAGGGTTCCAAACTCCAGACTCTAGACTCCAAACTGAATGAATTTAATTTAAGTAAAAGTAAATGGCAGAGAATTGAGAATTGGCTTTGAGAATGATGAGTTGAAAGTACGTTGAAAGTATGCGGAAAGGATAGAAGAGAGAAGAGAGATTGAATCAATCAACTAAAATCAAAATCAAGTTGAGAAGTTTACGATGATGACGGCTCTAATTTTAGACACAGTCATATATTATTTGTATAAGGCGTTGAACGTGATATGTAGATTGTAGATTGTCGAAGATACATGTGGAAAAACTATCGTAAATACATACGCTCATGAATCTAAAGTAAAACTTTGCTTTCTCTCTTCTTCTTCTTCTTCTTCTTTTACTTCTTCTTCGTCGTATTTCTCTGGAGAAAGATTTTGATCATCAGAGAATTCCTATTCCTATTTCTCTTTTCAGTCATTGGAACAATTTTACGCACCATGGAATTTTCAATTCTCAACTTTGCGAGACTTGAGACTTGAGAGTTGAGTTGAGTTGACTGGAGTTAGGAAGCTAGAAAAGAAGTACTATATAATAAGACTATGATAATGTAAATAAGGAGATTTAGATGCTCAAACTTCAACTTGTGTAGGCTTTTCAAGAGAAAAATTCTTTCACGATTAGCTTATTATTTCCTTTTCTTTTTTTGTACAGACTTTAGTTTAATTTTAATTTCCCTAGTTTCTCTACCGTCAAACTTGTATCTAAAATCTAAAAAGTAAAAAAAGTACAATGTATCTAGAATCTCGGATAGATTTTAGTGAATTTTCAACAATTTTACATTTTACACATCACATCACACACTACAAACTGCACTAAGTACTTTCATGGTTGGCCGTAACTTGTAACTTGTTGTTCATTTTATCTTTTATTTGCATTTCCTCATCACTCATCATTCCATGCATTCTATTTATCAAATGTTGTCAATTTACCTGATGAACTCATCAGAATAAATGTAAAATGTTTAAATTTTACTGTCAAAGTTGTATACTTTATTGAACTATTTTATCGCTAAAAGTAAAAGTACTACATGTCTAACGTATATATAGTCAATACTCAATACACAATACATGCGAAAAAAATATAGTCACAAATATATAAAAAGTTGTACATTGTATAAAAAGTTAAAAGTATGCAACAAAAAATATACTTTCTATGTACATTTGTACATTTGTAACAAAGTAAATCGTTTCAAAGTTGAATCCCAGCATACGTATAAGCTTACAAAAGTATGTACAATGTACACTGATGCAGTAAAAGAAACAGGAAGAAAAGCTATATATGAGTAAATATATGAAGACAGTGAGAATGTAAAATGTACATTGTACATTGTACATTGTATATCATTCAAAGCATGCATTGGATGTCCTTTCGGTTCTACTATCAGCGCGACTGAGAGGATTCGACTATAGTTTGACACGTCGTAGCTCGTAGCTCGTGGATCGTGGGTCGTGGATCGCGGAGAAAAGTGGTAAGGCGTCTGGTAGAATTGATAGTTTTCACCGTGATTAAATGGTGCTCCTCTAGGGCCTAATTAATTTTCGATTGCCACTTTATATCTTCTATAGTCAAGTTTCACTGCTTGAATCTTAAACAGGATACTCGAGTCTCGAGATTGTTCTCTTCCTTCGTCTTTCTCCCAACATCCAACATCTCTCTCTCCATTTCCCATCTTCATTTCTCCTCTCTCGTATCTCATTTTGTACATTTATGTACACGTACTTTGAACTGTAGAGTGTACAGTGTAGAGAATTTGCTCTTCTATCTTCTGTCTTCTACTCTGTTTGATTATAGTATATGATATAGCCGCTTTCTTCCTTGAATCTTTCTCCAACCTCCCACTGGAGTCTCTTGCTCTGTTTTCTGCCTATATCCATAAAGAAAATAAAGAGTACATGTAGCTTAGAGTATGGAATATAGTGTTTCACATAGACACACACACTCACAGCTCAGAGACCAGGGAACATCCATAGAATACGAAATCACCTTTTATCTCAAGAAACTGGAAAACGGGAAAACTCGAAAAACTCGAAAAGAACCTTGTCAACTACATTTCTTCTCCCCATTTCTTCTGATAACCTTTGTGAATGGGCACTGCCTAGACATTCTACATCTGTATATTGAGTGTATCTATTGTCTATTAGTAAATATGTGAGATACTAAACAACATATTTTTCACCCTCAGCTTTATTGACAGCTGGAAAGGACTTAAAAAACTATAGACATGCTGAACACAGATAAAGATACAAATACATTTGTATCCAAACCAAATGCATGTGTGTACATATGTCTAAGCAAGAAGCAGTATGTATAGTTCAATGTGTATGCAACGTCTGTTGAGTGTTGAGAGTTGACCAAAACTTTCACACTTGAAATAATAATTGATAGAAAAACTTTTGTTTTTTTCTTGAGTCTTTTTCCCTACATGTATGTGACCATTGGGTGTAAAATGATGTAATAAATTAGCACAAATTCTTTTTCCTCTGATGTTTATCGTCAGTCATGAGTATTACATTGTACATTACGTACATTACAAGAAGATGAGAAAACAAGGAACCAAAAACCAACCATTTACTAGACTTTAGACTCTTAGACTCTTAGACTCTTAGACTCTAGATTCTAGATTCTAGATACATTATATTATTTTATATTGGCATATTGTTGTTTATCTAAAGAATAAAAAATAGGAATGAAAAATTATGCTTTATGATTTATGCTATTTATTTTGTCTTTTGTATTGAAACAGAGTCAAATGGAGAAAAGCCACATTCGCATCCACACTCACAGTCACATTCCCCTTCATCCAATTCACCCCCTCCACATCCATATTCAATTTCTAGGATTCACTCCAATGCCCATACGAGAGCGTCACCTCCGATGCCCATTTCCTTGACCACTTGCAACTCACCCAACTCTCAATCTCATAACATGTCCATGAATCAAAATAATAATATGAGTATGAATGAAGACTCTCATTCACCACCTGGCTCATTTGTCCCTCAAGGTTTCAACTCTCCTTCAGGTGACTACTATATACTATATACAACGTTTAACCTTTACTGTAATATATTACATAATATAAAATATATGCAAAAACAGGACACGTTTGTAATTTCTAACTGTTTTCTTATTTATTATTTAACAAACATCTTGGAAATTTAAGATGTTGATGATTTCACAGGTCGAAGACTTAGCACCGGACTCTCATGTGTTGTCTGTGGTGACACATCATCCGGAAAACATTACGGGATTTTAGCATGTAATGGATGTAGTGGATTTTTCAAACGGAGTGTGCGTCGAAAATTAATTTACAGGTGAATAATAAGCAAGATGCCTGTGTTGACTTTAGACTGTATTGCAATTCATTTTTTATGGTTTATGATTTGAGATTCGAGGCTGCACTAGCTATCGAGTATCAAGTTTATTTAAAAAACAATTATTGATATTTTTCTTCATTTAGATGTCAAGCAGGAACTGGTGCGTGCGTCGTAGACAAAGCTCATAGGTACTTTATTATTTACCATTTACTATTTATTTGTTATGTTACAACAACTTACCGATCTTTTGTATTTTCCTCTTGACTCTTGACTCTTGACTCTTTATTTTTTATTAGGAATCAGTGTCAAGCTTGCCGGCTCAAAAAATGCTTGAACATGGGAATGAATAAAGATGGTAAGTCCGTTTTTATTTTTTGCTTCTGTTTTTCTTAGAATTACGACAATGATCATGATTTTGTTTTCATTCGTCATTTGTCATTTGTAGAAAATCTTTAGTTTTTATCTTTGATTTTTGAGAAATTAATCCTCTTAGGAAAGTGCACAAAACTCTTGATTACAACTGATTTAGTTTTTGAATTTGCATGGTTTCATCATACTGGATAAGCTTTTGATTTATTTTACTTTTACCAGTAACAGTACAGTTGACAGTGAAAAGGGACTGACATGTAAATCCGTACTCCAGTATTTTAATCACGGACCCGATCATGATCATCATTTGCTTCTCCCTGAACGAGTGAAAGTAAAATGGTGTGAGAAATTTGTACATGAATCAAGCATTATTCATATTAGGAGTTAGGACTTTCAGATTTCGGCATTGTACATTTTACATTTTGCACTCTTCACAATTCACAATTCATAGCCAAGATGAACCAAGATAAACCATTATCATCATTAGAGGAACATCCAAATTCACCCTACACTGTATTTTCAATATAAATGCACGAGACTATGTGAGTCTGTTGTAATTTGGCAATCAGTTGTTTCTCTACATTATACATTATAGATACATACTCAGAAGGATATGTAGAATGTAGAGATGCTCAGGAAGCGTAGATATTATTTATGATTTAGATTTAGTTGGTAAATCTACGTTCGTGTTTCGTATGCCAAAATACACGCGACACATTTAAATCATGCACATAGATAACATGATGAGAGATGAGTGTAATAAAGCCAAAAATGAATCTGATTCCATATACATGCAATATAATATGTATATCTAAAGAATATTCAGGGTAAGTGAGAGAGATAGTAGGAGAGAGGGGTATATAAAAATAGAGCGATAGAAAGAGAGAGAGGGAGGGAGAGAGAGACGTATGCAAATCGGCCTGCGGAAAGCAATTGGAATATTGCCTTAGTTTGTGGTGAGAATTTGTTTGCTTTTCACTCTTCAAGACCGCCGAGATGATGATGCTCATCATCACCATCACATGTTGTTGCTCACGAATCTCCATAGTCCATACACTCCATTATTTTCCACACTTACACACACGCACGATTTCCATCACATTTGAAGAAATCTTAAACAAAGTGGATTCTGCATACACTTCTACATGCACAATATACAGTGTACAGTGTGCATTTATGTCTCCATTCTTCATAATGTATGAACATAATTTCTGGATCTTGTTATTTTACTCCAGAGCTGAACACTGAACACTGAATTCTGAAAATTGAACACATCTCCATTATGCAAAAAGACACAATTTACTTATTTATTTATTTGTTCATTCTAACATGTATTATGCAAATTCTCTTTCCTCTTTCCACATGTATCTATTTAAACCTGCTTCTTCATTTACAATAGACAAATACATAATACACCAAGTTTCAGTCTCATGTCACATGGTGTATGTATTATGTATCATGATAGTCAGTAGTCAGTAGTCAGCAGGATGAGAAAGGATGGATCGTCAGTGAAAGAGAAAAGTAACTGTCGTGTCTTTGAAGTCCTCTTCCTTTCTTTTTAGATGTATAATAACACAGTTAACTCTGCTGTGCATAAAATGTAGAAAGTAGAAAGGCATCATCTCTTTCCCATTGTCTGTACATTGTACACTGTACACTGTCTCATCATCATTACTACGGAACACAGCATCATATCTTATCATAACGTATCACATCATCATCTTTGAGTATAGAGTAGAGAGGCGTAGAGCAGAGAAGATGGATTGATGTTTTGTATGTTGTAGGATGTGGTAGTGGTAGGATTGACAGTACCACGGTTGCCTTCAGCCATTTTGACTTGTTAACGTTAACTATCTGTGTAGAAAGTGGAAAGGAAGGAGAAAGAGAGAAAACGTGCAAAATCTTTGGATGGAGCTTCAAAGTTTTTGTCATCAGTCGGCTGGAAGAATTATTAAGCCAACCACAGCACACTCACACTCTCTCTCGATTCAAAGCTGATCAATCCCACTAACTACTAACAGCTACCAGCATCAACCAAACAACCAACCAACCAAACCAAATCATGCACATATTCTTTATTGTTTTCCATTTCCTTTGGATTTCCGATGCATAATCATGTATCACATGTGTCTGCATTTTATATTTCTCTATAATTATACGTCCGATTGGTTTGGTTGGCTTCTCCACATCCACACATCCCACTTACGTGTACAATGTACGATACGCACATGTAAAATAGACACACAGAGAACTTCTTTGTAGATAGATAAGACAAACAGAAATTTCTCCAGAGAAACTCTTTTGCCATCATCACAATTCACAATACTATTATAATCTTATACCAAGTTAACCTTTTGTGTATCAAATATCTACAATTTTCAATCTACAATCTACAATCTACGTGATGTGTGATAACTGATAAAAAAATGCATGTTTTATGTTGTTTGTCTCTTTCACATTTAAAATTTGAAATTATTTTTTACACATAATACAAAATACTGCTAACGTTCAGCGTTCATCATTCATCATTAATTGTAAATTGTAATACTTGATACTAGTAGTTTGAGCTTTGTGCTTTGTGTTTTGTGTTTGGTGCTGTTTGGGATTTGAGCTGGATAAAAAATGTAGAAAAGCAGTCAATGTAGAAAAGCAGTCAATCTTGAAGTTTGCAGTTTGCAGCATCTCCAATCTCCAATCTCCATTAATTCAACAGCTAAAGTGGAGAGGAATTATATGCGTCCAATTGTGTATACATATACACTATACGGAGATATATAAGTTGATGAATTTATATGTGCGAACAAGAGAAAGTTGTTTGGTGGATTGTGGATTGGCCATCAAATCAAATCCTCATAGATACCAAAGTACACTATGGCTTGGTTTGGCTTGGTTTGGCATGAGAAGGCAAAGACGGGAATGAATGAATGAATGAATGAATCGAATCGATTTTTAACGCTTTGGTCACTCAGCAGGATGAGGATGAAATGGAATGAGTTTGACAGGATTAGTGTGGGCTGAACCCCGGAAACTTTTTGATTAATAGGTTGATGACTTGTGAAAGAACAGAGAAGAGAGAAGAGGAGAAGAGGAGGAGAGGAGAAGAGAAGAGAGAAAGAGAGAGAGAGAGAGCATTGAAAGTCGTTTAGTTTGATCGAATCCGTCATCCATCCAATTCACATTATCTATGTACTTGTGTCTGTATGTAGTATGCACAATATATAGTACCTGCTCTTTCACTGACTATTCTTATATCTATCATATTCTCCATAATATTATCAGTAATAGAATAACCGGACGGAGAAAGTATCTTTTTTCTGTTTTCTATCTGTACATTCTGTTTTCTATACTTGCTTGATAACTTTGTACTTTTAGTTTTTAATACATGCAGTTAGAGATGATGGAGAAAGGAAGAAGACTCCTAGTATAATCACTTGTCTTTATTCTGTAGTATGTATGGATGCCCTTGAATACTTAGTTTACGTAGTTTATGTCTAGGGTCTACAGTCTACAGTCTAGATTCTACATGGCTTCAAATAGGCTTCAAACTTGCTACACTTTTATTGTTATGCACGCGATACATTACGTACTACATACTCCATACTGGGCTCAATATACATGTATGGTTGTGTCTTTGAAAGTGCATAGATAATAGATACATATCTACGTGCACTGTGCATGTATAGAAAAAAGGAAGAGGTCTGAAGTGCAGAGTGTAGAGTGTAGAGCAGATGAGCCGAACGATCAAATGGAGTGAGGGTTGAAGGGATCGTGCGGCTGATGTTGATGCTGAGATGAGATGCCTCGCACAAAACTTGCCACATAAAACACTTTGTTGTAACTTCATTAATTGAAGCGCCTAACAAATCAAATTACTCACAATTCTCAGTCATTCTCTCTGATTGTATATTGTACAGAGTACAGTGTACGCTGTAAGCTCTTCCGTATTACACATACTCCTTTTCATATCTACATATATATCTAGATCCTAGATTCTAGATGGAAGGACAAAATGCAGCACAATATCATCACTCGTAATTTGTCTATTCTCTCTTCCCATTCTTCACCTTTTCTCACCCTCAAGTCAATGCTTAATGCTCAATACTCAATACTCAATGTTTAGTACTCAGTTCCAAGTTCAAATCCGTCCAACTGTCAATTGTCATTGTCATTGCCCAGGGCCTAGGGCACAAAAATCTTTATTTAACTGTTGCTCTCTTTATTATTTGATATTTGACTCATTTATTCATTCATTCGTTTTTATATGGAAGTTGACATGTTTTTTTCCTTGCAATGTTTTATCAATTATCAAGAGACAAAGATTCAATAGGAAAAATTGGAAGGTAAACTTTTACAAAACTTTTAACTGGGAAAAAATTACTGGAATTTGGAATTTGGAACTTTATATACTTTTCAACTTTGAATGATGAATTTTCTAGTTTGTAGTTTTGTCCAAAATGAACAATAATTTCTCATTCTTTGTTTTATATCATGTGTGAATTGCATAATGAGTGGAGTGTTGAGTGTACTTTAGATTTTAGATAATGTTATGGCTTATAGCACCACAATGTATTGTATTGTCAAAAATAGCCAGTTGTAATCAGTAATCAGAGTTCGGAATTCGGAAGTAAAGAATGACAACTCATGAGTAAAGAGAGAAAGAAGAAGAGAGAAGGGAGATTGAGAGAACAACAGGGAGGCAGGAAAACATTATTGTACATTGGAGATTGTAGATTGTACTTGAAATAAAAGGCAAGTGTGAAGAATACTAAAATGACTTGCTCAGCAAGTGACTCTTCTTTGACATGTAAATAATCATGGTATTTTGTACACTGTTCTTGATTCATTCATTTGTACTCAAGTGATTTCTCACCAGGAGGTCATTCTCTTACTTATGTTGTTAGTCTCCGTACTTAACGAACCAATTCAGCCACTTTTACTCTCTTCACTCTTCCCATGTTCTCAATGCGTTATTCTCCTCCCTACGAATTTTCACACTATTCTTGCTCATTTTTACCCAAAAACATTAGTGTACTTACTTACATCAATGCATTATGCATTATTTTATTTTTCAAGCTCAAGCATTAAAAATAACATGTCATTTGTAATTAGTTTATAAAAATCGTTTGAGTCATACTTTTTTGTTCAAAGATTTTACTTTAAAATTTAAAATCAACTACAGTCCAATGGAAAATTTTTGCAGTCAAAACTTTTTAGGGATTTTACTGTTTGATTAAATAAGATTAAAGTTTATAATCGAACGAAGGAAAGCAACTCTGACTTTTGTCTTTATCTTTAACTTTGTTGTTTTATGCATTGCAGCTGTTCAAAATGAACGACAGCCCAGAAATACAGCGACACTTAGACCAGAAACCCTTTGTGAAATGGATCAAGAGAGAGCACTTCGTGAAGCAGTGAACGCAGTTGGTGTCTTTGGGTAAAAACAATGATAATTATAAATTATAAAGAAATGTAGACAGTAGACAGTGTGCAGTACAAAATAGCAAAAAGAATTCAACTGAGAAATGTATAATAAAATGAAAATGATGTTTGACATTTGTAATAGACCTTTGCTTGGTCCACGAGGTCCAGCGGTTCTGACAGTAGGTGGGCACCACACGTATCACCACTCTCTGCCACCTCCCCTTACCATGCCGCAGTCCAATGAGAATAATAGCACAAGGGATAACGACGACGGTACGTCAACTCTCTATTCTCTATTCTCTATTGATTCACTTTTCTAGCTCCGTCCAAGTCTAAGTCTAGCAAGTAAATCAGACTTGAATCTAATACCAAGAACTACAAGTGTCTCACTTCATTCTCCTTGAGTAGCTATAAGCTACAAGAAACCTACAACCTAAATCCACACACTCACACTTTTGAACTTTTCCCTTCCTTCGAATTTAGGGTTTAGACTTGTAGTTTCAAAATTTCTAAGAAATTCTAAGAAAATCAAGTACACAGTATATTATTATAGAATATACAGTGGATCGGTTCCTATTATTATTTTCGACAGCTTTTTATCTACAAGTCTTTTGCTTCATTTTTTAACTCTTGAACTAAATAATTGATTTATTTTTAATGAGTGAGGAAATTGAATTACTAATTGGAGTTACGAATTACGAATACATTTTACGAATAACCATGTGTTTAATATGTATTTAATGATGTAGATTGTAAATACATATTGTTTTCCCCTCAATTTCATTATTTATTCATCCATAATCCGTATAAACAGAGGACAGCATTGACGTGACAAGTGATGACAACATTCCACAATCAAAAACCCCGACTATGAATGGAACAACGAACAACGGTAGTAGTAATGGTGGATCCCACTCGACATCTGTCTCATTTCCCAATAATCCCACAAGTATTGAAATCCCATCGGCAATTTACAATCCGGCTCATGAGACAATCTACGAGACTTCTGCAAGACTTCTCTTCATGGCAGTAAAATGGGCAAAAAATCTACCCTCATTCGGCAGTTTACCATTCAGAGATCAGGTAATTAATTAATTAATTAATTCTTAATAATTAGTAATTAACATTTTTTAAAAACATATGCGTTCAGTAACAATTTTTAAGACTACAAATATACAAATAAAATACCAATAAGTTGAAAATAAACGGCCCCAAAGCCACATTTATACTGAGATTTTTTATTTTCTTATTTTGTTTCAGGTTATTCTATTAGAAGAAGCCTGGGCAGACTTATTTCTACTCAATGCAATTCAGTGGTGCATGCCAGGAGATTCTATTTCTTTGTTCTCTGCAACGGATCACTTAAATCATTTACCCAATGGAAAAGCTGTTCAAGTGAGTTTTACAACCTTTATGTATTTTAGATAATAATATTTTTTATAATATCTTTTTCTTATTCATTTTTATATCTAAAAATGAAACTAATTGTAAGATGTACAATGAAGACGTGATTTTCATTTTACATGCTCTATTTGAATTTGTATGGTATCAATAGTTCAAGATAACGATTGGTTCATTTATTCAGGTGGCAGGAGACTTAAGAACGTTGAACGATGCACTGGTACGATTCCGATCCATAGGAGTTGACCCAGCAGAATTTGCTTGTCTGAAAGCCATAGCTCTATTTAAAAGCGGTAAGAAACGTAGAAAAATATCTTGTACAATAAGAAATTAAGAGTATAAAATGATAGAGTTATGATAGAATAAATATTGCAGTTACGGCGTAGGTTTTGATATTTTTTTTATGTATGATTAAATACAGACACAAGAGGACTAAAAGATCCTTTACAAGTTGAAAATCTTCAAGATCAGGCGCAAGTGATGCTTTGTCAACATTCCAGAGGCCAACATCCTACTCAACCAGCGAGGTAACTTGTCTCATTCTGGTTTCACAATGGTTTTAAGTTAAAGTTTAACAACCTGTATATTTTGTATATTGTACATAGATACATGTAATAGAGGCAATATTTAGAGAGTAAATAAAATTGAAATTTTAAATGGTATACTTATGTATGTACGATTTGTTTGTAGGTTTGGACGACTTTTGCTCATGTTGCCACTCCTTCGTCAAGTCCCCGCCCAAAGAATTGAATTACTATTTTTCCAACGAACTATTGGAAATACACCCATGGAAAAAGTTTTGTGTGATATGTACAAAAACTAGGAGAAATAGTAACAAATATTTATACTTCATAGGAATTTATGCCAATAATTTTGTGCTTCCTTTTCTTTTTTCCAAAATTGGACTTTCTCCCAAACCCAAATCCAACACAAAATATTTAACTCTCTCCAGTTTCTCCGTTGGTTGAATTTTGTACTTTGTACATAAATTTACAAACTATCCGCAAGACTTCAACTGTCACCATTTGTTGAGATTTGAGATTGGAATTTAGAATTTAAGTTTTAAAAGAAACTGTAAAAAAAATGTCAGTGTGAATGCATACACTTGTAATTTGAATAAGCGCGTAGCATGTTCTCTCCATTTGTATTATGCTTGTGCATAATATGCAAACAGCAAACACAACTAAAAAAGTAATATATTTATATGTTCTCACACCTGTACTGTATTGAAATGATATTTATCTACCACTCCTTGACTCACTAATATTCAGTACACTTAACACTTAAAACATTACAAAAATGCCAAGAGTAATATTTATGTATGATTTTATGGATCAAGTAAAAGTCATGGACAATGAATGTCCTTTCCGTTTGAAGAATGACTTTCGGAAGTGTGAATGCATGAGATGAGAAATATATATATACACATACTATATAGTTACAGTTTACAGTATCAAATTTAATCAGGGTGTACTGATATTTTGTCAAGTTATTGATTAATCATTTCCGCAACGAAATATTATGTATGCTGAAGTATGATACTCTGTCTACAGTCTACACTCTACATATGTATACATATTTATTAAAAGATGATTGTTTATTGTTTATAACTGTAATCTTGTTCAACTATATATATAGTTATGGGCATATATAGTACATAAAAAAAGATGTATATAATACTATAGCAGTCGCCACGAATTTACCATTCAGGACAGTCCTCTTGAATCATAATATATAATATGTATGAAAATGCTAGTCCATTTGTACTTGTATTTGTATGCAATATAATATAGCATAATATTATATAAACTTTTACTGCATAATGAATGGTTAAAAACGCAATTATTACTGATTTAAAAAATAACAAAACAATCTCTTAATAATAATCACTTTGTTATACAATTTTAGATCTTAGAACAGTTATCAGTCATCAGTCATCAGCTTCATAGAGTTTAGACGTAAAAGTTAAACGTTCCTCGTGTAAGCTTTTAGAATTCAAACATAAAAATAAAAGTACATTGTGAACTGTAAATACCAAATATACTGTATACCAATTATTACTATACCTTATACCTATAAATAAAATCTAGTCAACATATAATAATAATAATATTATATTCAATCATAATTTCTACTAAATAAAAAGATGATTGTACTGTTATATTACATAAGTAATGTATAGGTAAGGTAACGTAGTTTAAGGCATTGAAGTTTTCGTCATTTCAGTAAAAATGTTTGATATTTAAATATAAAATGTTATGAGTTGTAAGTACCTTATTTTACGTCATATACACGCAGCACGCAATCTGTACGCTTCCTGATTTCTTATTTAGATTACTTGAGCAAACACACTAAAGCATCGAATATAAAGTATAATAAATAACCTGCGTGTATATTACGAAAAATACGGTAACTAATAACTATACTAGATACTAGCTACACCTTTTCACGTATGTATGTATGTGGTATATGTAGTGTGTGAGTTCAATACTAAAAGTACACAGTATAATGGATAATGGATATAAAAGTACGTTTTTTGAATCTCATATTATTACAACTCTGAAAAATTAAAATAAACTCATAGAACTACCAAGCAAAAATTGTCTATTTACTTGTTTTTGTGGCATTTACCCATGTTTTCTCTTTTTTTGTTTTGCTTTTGGGTAAATACAGCTGTTTTAATGCCTCTCTTGTTTAACACTTGATTCTTGATATTATCTATGTGCGACGTACATCACCAATCACGGTACAAGGAACATGTAGTAGGCAGTAGACACTATAAATTATCGCTGATAAGGTCAATCATTTTATTACCTGTACAATATTTCAACATTTGCATAATTTTTTTACTTGAAACTTGAAGGCATAATCCAAAATACAAAACTGGGCGATGTGAGATGTGAGACATTATTATATTGTACTGAAAATTCATTGGATATTGGTCCTATATAAGTACGTAAAACGCGTATTTTAGCAGTAGGTAAACGGTAAACGAAATGTAATGTGTGATCCATGGACGGATTGTTTATAATGACTGTACGTGACAGGATTAAGTGCTAACTACCTACACTTCATGATGCTCGGTTTATCTATACAGCGGAATTACTATGACCATTGATAGAGCTGTAGGAAAAGACGTCACTAACAACAAATCTCAGTCCAATCATATCCAGAGGATTTGGACTTGAGTTTTTTTATTATTATCGCCAACTTTAATACATATCCCATCCACACAGTTTACAACATGAAAAGTGCTGCACAATAATTATAATCAAACAGGAGCCGATGAAAGAACTTAAATACTATGCTTTCCACTATCATGCATGGATATTATGAGGCTCAGGATTTACATGTTAGTTATTATTTATGACATGAAATTATTGCCTTCAATATAGCACAATGAGATCAACAACAGTTGAATTTTTCATACATTTTTCGTTCTTTGTCTTTCTGTCAAGTACCACACAAATTACTTTCCAGTTCATGTTTTTAGTTTTTAGATTGAGCTCCAAGAAAATCTTTAGCTGTACACAATACATAAACGGGGACCAGCAAGATCAAACACAGTGTCATTTATTTATTAAGAAATAATGGCACATTATGCTAGACGAGACAGGTGAGTGAATACTGAATACATACGGAGAACTTTCAAGAATTTTCGTTCTATTGTATTTCCTAAAGTATTGTAAATTGTAAATGCACTGTTGTCTATTTCTTTGTTTACTAGTGCGGCTGTCGGATCTCTTCATGAATTGGCTAGTAGCAAGGAACTTAAAAAATGTTTAGAATGTCCTATTTGCTTTGAAGTACCTCTTGCACCAATTTACACATGTTCAAGCGGTCACACAATCTGTGGAAAGTGTCGTACAGACTTAAGATGTGGAATATGTGATGAAGATTTATCTGGAACTCAAAGAAACTTTGCAATTGAGCTGATTGTTGCTAGCTCTTCATTTTGGTGTAAATACTTGGCAGATGGATGTCCAAAAATTGTCAAAGGAGCAGAATACAGAAGTCATGCTGAACTGTGTGAATTTCGGTGAGTATGCCTCTTTGAAAGTAGTATAGCATTGGTATACAAATTAGAAAAGTATACATACTGCAGACTAATAACAGTATATTATA
>JAQGBH010000906.1:0-40270 GCA_034698265.1 Sminthurinus aureus | reverse complement strand
GCTATAAACAGAACCAGCAGAAGATGCGAATCCTGGACTTGTTGGACAAACTTCATTTTCTCTCTCTCTCTCTCTCTTTTGTCTGTTTCTGAAATATTGTAAATATGATTTTGTGATGCAGAAAAGGTTAATGAAATAAAATTCAAGGTTTTTTTCAAAATAAATAAATTAATTTGTGTTGTAAAAAAAGACTCACATTTTTCTGCTACAGAAATGTGATCACTGATCACAATTTGTATCCTGAACTATGAAAAATGAGACTGTCCACTGAAATCTGGATTGACAATGACTGCAAACTACTAAATGACGTCAATGTGGATTCTCATTCTCATTTTGAAATCCGGTACACACAAAAACAAATGCGGATTGAGATTCCATTCTTGTTTGTCTTTCAATTCCATTGTTGTACCATTGTCAATTATGCATCATGAACTTTGATAGTAAAGGGGTCAATAAGTGAGAAGTAATCAATCAATCAATACATCCACGACTGCTTCCGCTAGTAGAGCTCATCGATCCGATGCAACTCAATGCATCTTTATGACATTCAGTGCAATGCAATACAAGAAAATTTTGTTCTATTGGATTCAATCAGTATTCAGTTGGCTTCATAGAATGGAATCAAAAGGACGCGGAACAATCCAATTCAATGATTTAGATTATAGAATCAAGATTGTATGAAAAATTACTCGATAGGGAACCTTCAAACCAACGGATACTCAATGGCAATGCGCGCCCACTTAACTCCTCTCACAGCCCCTGTAACCATGGCAACCAAAGTTACATGAAACAACTCGAAAACGACTCAATAGGGAACCTTCAAACTGACACCAAAAAATCCACGATGCCGAAGCATTTCCAACTAACCCCTGTCACCATGGCAACCAAAGTTATATGACATTACTCGAACACTACTCGATAGACAACCCCACAAAAAACCGCATGTGATTTGGTCAATCCGTTTGGCTGGAACCGTGAAAAGAACAGACAGACGGACAGACAACATGATAGAATAAGGGGAGCTCGCTTCGCTCGCTCCCTAATAATATGTGATAAAATATCAATATGTACAAATAGAAAAGAATTTGAAAAACAACAATGCTTCATATCGCAAGACAAAAATTCACTTTCATTTCTATTTTTTCGGAAGAACCTGCTAGAAAAAAAGTTTGGACAAAAATTAAAGATTCCTCCCCATCTTCCCCACTTTCCATGAAATACAAATGTAATAAATGTGACGAGATGTTTGATTCGACAAAATTCGTCATTTTACATTACAAGTCAACTCATGCCCGTGCTCGTGCTGAGAATAAAATACCCATGAGACTGCTAACCAAAGGACCAACTCGTGGAACTTTTTTGTATCACAAAGAGTGGCTGATTGAAACCATAGCAACGGAAGAGCATAACTCGGATCCAAGTCAAAATGCTTTTAGATGTGGATCTTGTCAAGTAGAAACAAAGAGTCAAAGTCTAATGTTGGGTCATATTACAGACGTTCATTTACGGGAGTAGTTATTAGACATATTATAATATTATTTTGTGTTGTAAATTTTATAATATACACATTTATAATAAATACAAATTTGAATTCACTTGTTATTTGTTTAATGTATTCGATATTTTGTGCATTGCAGATTCCATGACACGGTATAGTAAATTAATGTGTCCGATTTGTAGCTAGTAGCTACACGTGTGTGAAGGCAAAAGGTGCACAATATTTCCTGGGTCATATGAGTCGTCATTGGACGGACGCTGAAATGCCTGAAATAATTTCCGTGGGACATTCTCGATTCCTGTACAAAGGAAAATGGTTCTTTGGTCACCATGACAACGAGTACAAATGTTTTGAGTGCTATTCTGTCTTATCCACTCAAGAGGAAATGCTCCAGCATCTTCAAAATAAACACGGCCGTACGTACTTTAATATTTTTAAAAAAATCAATACTTCACAATAATTATTTTTTATAAAATATGCTTTACAAAATGAAATGAATAACTAAAAGAATGTTTTTCAGGTGTTGAAGGGAATAATTGCCCCAAGTTTCATGTTTATTTCAAGAGAAAGGAGAGTCTTCAACTTGATATTGACAGTGGAAAGTGCACCGGAAATAGTACAAGTAGTAGTAAAAATAGAATACAAAAAAAGTGTCTACGGAAACGGAAAGAAACAATTGCAGTTGAAGAAGAAAGTGAAGAAAGCTCATCAGAATCACAACCGAAGAAACTGAGGAAAATAAATGATGAAGAGCAAGTTGATGCCGAAGACGAAGAATTAGAAACAGAAGTATGGACTTTTGGAGCTGAAGAGAATCAAATAGAGTTGACTTAAATTAATTGCATAACACTCGCAATGATGAAAATATAATACATTGTTTTTTTACTTACTGTTATCAAAAATAAATATTAAGATGGTATTGTATGGAAAACAGTGTGATTCTATGCCAGTGTGTCGTATGTGTTGCGCGCCGTTTAAATGTTCATCATGTACATTCTTACACTTCCAAATCGCTATTCAAAACATGTCTTTGTATTTTCTTAAAACTTGGCCAAATCAAAACCAATTTTGATGATATTTGGCTCACTGAAAGCAAAAAATGATGGACAACAATTCTTAGTGATTCGATTTTTGATTTTGATTTTGATTGTTTCAAAATTTTATGCAAAAGAACGATTTTAGTTTGTACAAATTACAATCTTTTAGTATAAAATTTTGAAAAAATGAAAATGAGAATCAAAAATCGGATCACTAAGAATTGTTGTCCATCATTTTTTGCTTTCAGTGAGCCAAATATCATTAAAATTGGTTTTGATTTGGCCAAGTTTTAAGAAAAATACGAGGACTTGTTTGAGGAAAGATTTTTGGGAGGTGAAAGGCCATCTTAACACAGAGTGTAAAAAACAATCTTTTTGAATTCTGTACGGAAAAATTGTCATTTCTACTCTGAAGAAATTTCAATTTTATTCAATTAAAATTTATAGTCTCAAAATTTTCAAGTGTTGTACACGGCTTTCATTTTTCATTAATAACTGTTATACATGCACGTGTATTTTCTGCTAGTTTTAAAATTACACATAAAAATCTCAATTTTTAAAAAATAAAAACTATAGTCTCTAGAAAATTAAGCAAAGATTCATACATGTACTACATTTTGAGATTTTTGTAGGTATACAATTTTGAGCTTTTTTAAAAAAAAAACAAATATGTGGCATTGTACACGATTTATTTGTAGGAAATTATGGAACTTGTGAACAGGAGTTCGATTCCAGTTGAAGGCATTTCCGAAAACTGTATTTTTTGTCAATTTACTTTTAATTTTTAATTATTTTAACCCTTTTTTATATTCGCATATATACAAATAACATCTCAAAAAAGGTTTAAAAGTTAATGGCGACACAGAGAGTGCCTGAAAGCAAAGATGGAAATTTTGTAATGCCATTACATTACCATTACTTGACGGCACTCGGCTAAGCATTCCCATTCCTTGCTATTTCGCGCCATTCCATTACCAATTCAAACCATTCCCATTCCCATTCCCATTCCCATTACATTCCCATTACCTTTTAAAATGAAAATGTAATGCACGAAAAAAACTGATTATAATAATGTCTTGTAAAATGTAAAAAATTATCTTATGTCATTTATAATGTGTCACCTAGTTTTTCACAGATTAGTTGTATTGAAACTTTTAAAATGAGCGATCAAAAGTAAAATTATTTTACTTAATGTTAATTAATTGCATACAAATTTTTTGACCAAAATTTTATAAACCTGGTAATTTTTGGCAAAGCTTTTGACAATTCATCAGCTATTGTGATTTATAATTATAACTATTATTATTTTTGTTGAATTCTGTTGTCTTTTAATAATTGCATAATAGTTGTTATAAATCAACGCAGTTTTAAAGACACAACATAATAATAATAATTATTATTATTATTTTATGAAATTTCATATTCAGAACAAATTGGAAAGGACTGAAAAAACCCCAGAAACTACATAATTTTCATAAATTTTGACCACAGTGACGAATTTAAATAAATTCAGTACTTATTCAGAACAGTATAGACAGTAAGTTCTGTAAAATGTGATAAGAAAGGTTTCTGTTAATTTTGGTCACGTTTTGATTTTCTGACTTTTTTGTTAATAATTTTGTTTGGTTTTTTAAAAAATAGCATTGGAAATAATATTGAATTAATTTAGTTTTTTAAATTATTAAATGACAAAAAAACGTATTTTCATGCCTAAAAGATAACTGTAATGGTGTTAAAATATTTGCATCGGTAGTCATTATGAAATGAAAGTAAGTAATTTCAATTATATATTAAAAAACCATGTTCAAATTTCCCACGTATTATTTTGGGAATGCTTTGAGGAATGCATTACATTACCATTCCATTACTTGTCCATTCCCATTCAATTGCATTACCATTACTCGCGCCATTACTTGTGCTGCATTACCATTACCAATACCATTACTGAATTTTGGGAATGGTAATGGGAATGCATTACTTTCAAACCATTCTAATGGTAATGGCATTACAAAATTTCCATCTTTGCCCAGGGAGACTTTCCTCTTTCGTACTCATACACCAAAATCCAAAATCCAAATCCAAATCCAAAAATCTTTCATGATAATATGTATACAGCACACACAGGCATCTTTTCACATATCTGGGCCTGTTATGGTTCTGAAGCTGAAACGGGTTCTGGTGCTGGTGCTGGTACTGATACTGGGAGAGTTGAGAGTACAGGGGGAAGATAAATCAGAGGAATGTTAGCCATAAAAGACGACATTTTCGATTTTCATTTCATTTCATGCCTACGATGCTATGCCGAAGATAGGTTTTTTCTTTTCTCTCTCTTTCTCTGCATCTGTCTGTGTCTCTGTCTCTCACTCTCTTTTCAAACCATTGCAATAACAAGTCTCATACATTTTCCATCTACATTATATATTATATTGATATGTACAAACAGAGAGACAGACGGAGTCAAAAGCAAAAGCAAAAGCAAACCTAGACTGTATACTGAATATTTCTACTGTCTTCTTACTTGTGTACAGATTATACTTCTCATACTCCATCCTCCATAGTCACTAGAAAAAAGGAAGAGGAAAAGAGGAGGAGAAGGATAGAGCCACCACTTTTTCCAATAAACTTACCATTGAATGGGAATGTGAATGTGAGTACGAATGTCTGTCTAGTGTCTAGTGTGTAGTGTCTAAAAAAGCAAAGAATGATCCTACATGTATGCAAAATCATAAAATTTCATTCCGTACATAACTGGCAACCGGCAAGTCTAGAAACTGGGAACTGGGAGTGTGGTGTCTGGTAATAGTAGGAGCGAGGAGCGAGGGAAGGAATGAAAATGATAGAAAAGAATAAAAAAGAGGAGGTACAAACAGAACATTTTTAGATAGATTGATACTTTTCCCTTTTTCTTCTTCTTCCTATACCTTGTATTTGTATTTGTATTCGTATTCGTATTTTGTTTTGTATGCATAATGCTTAAATTACAAATACGACAACGGCACTGATGCATTGCATCTATCACACATTTGAACAAGACACTGTACATTGTACATGTACTGTATAATATATTATAGAGTTTAGAGTTTGGAGTTTGGAGTTTGAGAATAATAGAAAAAGGCATATAGATGAAAAAGGGAGCAACTTAGAGTCCCACATGAAATGAACAAATCTACAACAGTAGAAATGCAGATGAATAGAAAAGAGACAACTGTGAGGAAATACATATTAAATGTGCATGCATCTTTATTTTTTATTCTGTATTCTATATTGTACATAAATGCATATATATTTTTCTTTTCTTTCATCTTAAAATCTTCTTGCTCAATTTCACAGATTGAACTGACGGTGAGAGGATCCCTCTACTATAACCATTCATCTTGCTGTATATACTGTATATCGTATTCTACATTATACTGGATACTGGATGTAGATCCTTGATATCCCTGGAAATGGTGAAAAAGATTAGGAGATTCCTCACATCATGTATGGAGTGTGGAGTGTGGAGTGTGGAGTGTCGGGAAGTGGGGAAGTCAGAAGTGTTGGAGTTGAAATCAGAAAAAATGGGATAAACTTGTTTGGATTTATCTGGATTTATTCCCTGATTGAGACAATAAAATTTACATACAAGTAAACTTTTATTCTATAATAGCAAATCAAATCTTATGAACATGATTTGACATTGCAGTCTCTCATCTTCTGTGTTGTGTACCGTTTTTATGCTCAATTTTTTACTATTAAAACTCATAATGATTTTTATTAATTTTAACTGAAAAGGAATAATGAAAGCTCATTCACTTGAGTGCTGTATCAAGATTATGTTCTATATGAAAAATGTGAGACAATTTGAATTTGAAACATTGTACGTTTTTTCCTACTGTAACTTTTTGCCACCCGTACTCCGTAACTACATGCAAGTACTTCAAGTTACCTAGAAATGAAAATGGAACATGAACTGTGTGCAATTCAAGAGGGAGAAATGCATGGTCATGTGCTGAAACTTGAACTGAAATCCTAGATGAATGCAGAACGAAAACGACAATGGCAATGCCAATGACAATGACAATGGCAATGAAAAAGAAGAAGAGGACAAGAAGGGAAAGGAGAAGGAGTGAATGAAAAAAGAAAGAGAGAAGTATAAAAGGAGCGTGAATGAGGAGCTGCTTGTGCTTGTCTCTTGTCTCTCGTCGACAACCCAGGCAAATTCAAGTAGTTTCCTAATCGTAAGCTTCCTATTTCCTGTTCATATGTAAATACTCCCTCTTTCCGGACCTCAGTCACCCGTTTTCTCTCAAACCTATCTACTATCTAATATCTACCATCTACATACTGTCTACACTCTACAATCTACGCACTACACTCTAAACTCCACACTAACGACAATTTGCTCCATTTCCATATTACCCTCTTATAACATGTACTGTAGATTTTACATGCGTGTTCTACATTCTACATGTACGGTAGCAGATATAAGTGCAATGTTTCTATTTTCTACTCCTCCATCTATTTGTGACGTATGAATAAACAAACAACAAGTTTACTCCATTATTCATACGGGCTATTACGTTTATTAAAAATTGTCATGAGCATTCAACATTCATCATTATCGTCATCATCATCATCAGCATTGCGTGCTTGCCCTTACTTTTCACATTCATTCAAACATTCAAAATTCACATTCAACATTCAAAATTGTCAATTTGATTGTCATCGACATGGACAGGAACATGAATTGTTACATGAATACAATGACCCTAATTGATTGACATGCTTGTAAAATTATCAAATCAAAAAGTTGGTCCGGGTGCAGTCGTCCACTCGATCCTCATTGTAAATCTCCTCCCATCCAATTTTTCATTCACATTTTAATCGACTTTTGATTTGTATATACATACAGTAGTTGACATAAACTGTAAACAGCAGCTCTAGTCTCTGCAACCAATCTTTTTCAATTGAAAATCAAAGTACTTTTGTATTTATTTATTCAAATTCTAAATTAAACAATGAGATGATCAAAATAGAAAAGCATTTAGATTCTAGATTCTAGAAGCTACATTCCAGCATGTTTTGTATTTTATACAGAAAAAATACAGAAAAAATGTATCAGAATCTCATCCTCGATACTTAATGCTACTGGCATTCTACATACAATTTTCTTTTATTGCTTAGATTTGAGATACTTGTCGTTGGATTTGAAAATAAAAACAGATAAATTGCATCATACTTAAATATTATGTGCTTTTAGAGAAAATCTGTTTTTTTATTCAGTTATCCCTGGTTTTCTCAGTTTGGTTCTGGTTGGGTTTTTTTGATGTCGTTTTTTCCTTCTTGTTTCTTCACATTTCATCCATCTATTTGCCATCATACACTGTACGACTGTATGTTGTCTTCTGTGTAGTGTGTGTACTTTCCTCATCTTGTTGACATTCGATATATAAAAAAAGAGAGCAAAAGAGGTAGAGGAAGAGAGGGAATGGGAGAGAGATGGATGAAAAATAAGGGAAAAAAGTCTACTCATGCGAATGTTTTATGCTTTGATCTACGTTTACTTTTATGGGTGGTTTATGTGTGTTGTATCTGGTTGTGTGTTTTGTATGTATCAAATATATAAATCATGTACGTGAATAGTAGGTACGAATGTGAATATAAATGTGTAGCTGGAGAAAATTCAAAGTTGATATTGGGAACAAGAATATTTATTGTGAATGGGAATAATATTGGTAGAAATGGAAATAGAAATGGGAATGGGAATTTGAAAGTTGTATCAGTATCACCATCACCATCAATATCAACCAAACCAAACCAAAACCAACTAAACCAACCATTCAACCAGCCAACCAGCCAACCATCAGTCAGTTTGTATTTCATATGTATTATACGTGCTATTACATTTTACTCCCTCTTTCTCTCGTCTGTGTATTGCATCTTTCCTACAAAATACAGAAAAAATCCACAGAGTACTGTATTATACTTTTATTCTCAATTCTCAATTCTCATGTACTCAATTCTCATGTAGACATCAGTGACATATTCAAATAAATTCAAATATCAAATACTCTCAGAAAAAGTCAGTCAAAAAAAGCTACTTTCTTTCATACACACACAACACACACACTTTCTACCTTCTACCTTCCACCTCCTCTTTCAAGATCCGCATGAATGCATAAAATATAACAAGTATTGCAAATAGCAAATACACAACACACAGAACGCGGTATAAATTGTACAAATCCAACACAGTTATACATTATACATAAGCGACTAATATAAAGCATAAATTGTATATTATGTACAATGTACAATGTACAGTGTACACTCTAGATTTGAATTTTGTACCTACTCCGTTGGATATTGAATGTGTGCTCATACCTTCACGAACAATTTACAATTTACATAGGACGAATAAGTAGGAAAAAAGATGTGTTTTTGGTTTTGGGATACTTTTTATACTTTACATTTTCTCGAGAAATGTAAGTATCTTTGTATTCTGAAATGTATCGGATATCGGATATCGGATAAGGTGCAATCTTACTACTTTTTATGTATTTCGTACGTGGTATTTCGTATTGGGTAGATGGTACATGTGAGGTAAAATGTAAAATGACATATGACAAGTGTAAAGGTGGGAGAGAAGGAAAAGTAGGGAAATGCATTGTAAATTCTATGTAAACTATGTGAAGTGTACTGAAAATTGGAACCTTTTCCGGATCATGCCGTATGACATTTAAAGTAGAGGTAGAGAATAAAGCGGGGAATATCATATGTATTGCTGTAGATTGTAGATTATAGATTGTAGACTGTAGCAAGTTTATTTATTTATTCATTTTTTCCAGACCTCTTCTGCTCATACTTGATACTTGTGAATATGTGGAAAAAGTTCAAGTTTTTCGCTCGTGAATATTTCATCGATTCAAATGTTGTCGTCACGCATCAAGAATCAAGATACACATACATTGTGGAACATAGTGTGTAGAGCGTAGAGTGTATGCGTATATCCACATGTACCTATTTATTCACATCCATCCAATCCATCCATCCCTCGTCATGAAATCAGTTTTGCCCCTCGATTTTGTTCCTCCCAAATTTCCCTATACCGTCAACCGTTTCCTCATGATGCGGTTGAATGTTGAATGTTAATAATTGAAGACAACTGTCATTGATGACGATGACAACATTATAAACTTGGCACATTTTTCCTATCTCCTTCTCCGTCTATTCTCTTCTCTTCTCCTCTGTTTTCTCTTCTATGTTCTATGTTCTATGTTGTACAAACATAAAAGGCAGAAACAAACACACACACACACACACACAGAATTGAGGCTCAAGTTGAATCTCGTGAAATATTTAAGAAGAGCACTGACTGTCATATGAGACTCTGTCACGGAACTTTCAAAGTTTTTTCTTCCTCTGTGACATTGTACCAGTTAACAGCGCAACTACATGCATACACTTTACAACTATACATCTATACTAGGCGCTTGTATTCTGTATTTGTATTTGACTGCACTTGTATTTGTATTTATTTTATTTTATTTTGTTTCATTTCCTCTCTTTTTTTGAATTCTGTCTTTCCCTGTGGAAAAATTCGGATGTACTTTCTTTTCTTTACCCTTTTCTTTTGTTTTCATCTCAAGCTCAAGCTCAACCTCAACCTCAACCGATTCAGTGTTCAGTGTTCAGTGCTCACTGTTCTGCCCAATCGGCGTGTAAAAGGTAAAACTATTACATAAATACTTTGTACTTTCATCTATTTTCTCTGTGTACAGTGGAAGTTGTATGTAATCACATGTATTTATTCAGATAGATACATATCTGTGATATCCGTCAACCATCAAGCATCAATCGTGAATCGTCAACCTTCAGTTGTCAATCGACAATCGTGAATCGTGGAATGGATGGATGGATACAAGAGAGAAGGAGAAGGAAGGACAGGAAAATATTATATAAATTTTATTAGATTTCTACTACTCGTTTCCTTTGTTTTCCTTTCCATCTTGAATCAATCCCCTTTTATCCACAATCCACAATCCACAATCCACAACCTTTACACATTTCCATTTTGAGGGAAAAGTAGAAAGTAGAAAAGTATTAAATAAAAGAGGACATACATTATACATGTACCTTTCCCCTTATACATGAAATAAAAAGCCCCAGAGTCCACAATCCACAATCCACAATCCACAGTCTACACAATATCTTTCAATTCTCGGAACATTACTATTAGTTGAGGCCAAAGGGCAGCACAGCCAAGTGCACTGCCAGACCAGACCAGTTCCAGTTCCAGTGGCCATGGGCAAAAGAGTAATATATATTTTCAGGAAGGTATAAATAAATCCATACATACATACATCGTGCATTATACATGTACCCAAGGATATAGAAAGGATCTACTAAAGGATTCCGTTTGGTCTCTGGTCTCTGTCCGCACACAAATTGTCCACAGTCCGAATCCAAATCCAATCCACGTAAATATGTATAGCTGTATTTTAGATAGATAAAACATGTTATTAGATGCGTGTATGGATGATAGGTTTGATTCTGTGCAAGTACTTGTGTGTGTGTGTGAGAGAGTACGGGATATGAAAAGATCTCCATCATGTTGGTCCTTTCTCCTTTTCCTTTTTCTCTTCATGATAACTTACAATATTGACTCAATGGAGACTCGAGACTCGAGACTCGAGACTCAACCATCATCAGATCAAGAACAGTGGATGTGGATGTGTGTTTGGTGTACGGTGTATGAGTACGGATGAGAATGAGAGAGAGAGAGAGAGAGGAGGAAGGACAGAGAGAATGGTGAGGGGAGGGAAGAAGTAGTATGAAGTAAATGAAAAGATATTTGTCAAAAGAAATAGCCAATGGTCGACCAGAATCTAGATTCTAGATTCTAGAATCTAGAATCCAGAATCCAGAATCTCGATTGTGTAGGGAAAAAACGTGCCAGGGAAGGAGAAAACAATTTTCCAAGAGAATGGTAGAAAATAGAGAACACAGAACGCAGAATAGAGAAGGCTGGAAGAAAGCGAAGAGTAGAGAAAAAATTGACGTCATGAAAGTGAAGCGTTCTTATATAGAAAATTGGATGACTAGAACCTAGAACCTAGAACCTAGAAACTAGAAAGTAGAAACAGAGAAAAAGGAGAAATAGCACAAGTGTGTTTGTATGTAACTGAAGAAATAAGAGTTACGCTACTGTACGTTTCTGCTCTCTGCTCTGTCTTGTTCTAATGGTGTTGATGTTGATAGTATATTGTATATTGCCATGGTATAGCTGGCAAACTACATCTACTAGTCTTCTCTTCTTCTCCTTTTCTCTTGTTATATGGAGACAGTGACCATCAAAATTAAAGTCGTTCTGGTTGTGCTGCTGCTACTGCTAGTGGTTCTGGTTCTGGTTCGGATTCTGATTCTGATTGTGGAAACAGGGGACTACAGCACACAATATAGAGTAGAGTAGAATAGCAGCACCTTAGTTATTTTATTACAGACTTGCTATATTATTGTTATTTTCTCTTCTTCTCCTCTCTCTCACTCTCTCTTTCTCTATTTCTCTCTGTTTCTCACAATAATTTAATTCCTCTCCCACTACATTTCTTTCTCTCTTTTCCTCACTTTGTCTCTCTCTCTCTTGTCCCTGTTCCCTGAGCCGTTTATCCAAGAGCCACCTAGAACCTACAACCTACACAAACACACAATAACATTTAATATACCACCAAAAATGTACATTATACCGTGTACTGTATACATAGGTACAGTTCTGTATGTACTTTTGAACCCTTTTTCTTCTCTCTAGTCTCATACTTATAGGTATACCTACAGATATTGTGCGACCATCCACATCCAAATCCACATACACATACACCCTTGATGAAACAGGGGAAAGTGAATCTCTTTTTATATCATAATGCCCAAGAAAATCCCTTTATTTGAAATTTCTATTTGTCCTTGTATTTTTACTAGTCTCCACCATTTTCATATTAAAATTCCACTTTCATTCACATTCTCTCTGCTTCGACCTCAAAGTTACTCATGTTTTGAGAAAATAATAGGAGCAAAATATTATTTTTAACAAAGAATCTAGAATGTAGAAAATACACTTGTAAAAACTGGTAACAAAATTCACTAATTTATGAGAGGCCATTTATAGCATTTTTGAGGTTGAGAGTTGAGAAAGGGGAGAGAGAAATATTAGCAATTCCAAGCTACATAAACACTTTACACTTGATGACTAAAAATGATGATTTCAAGTACAATAATTACGAATCCACATTCCTTTGTAGAATTATAAATTTAAAATGGTACATTTACCCTCTTGAATCTTGAATCCGGTATCCAGAAGCTACAATCTAGAATCTAGAATTCAAAAGCTAGTTTTATATGAAGCACGTTCCGCCACAATACCAAAAATGAGCAATAAATAGCGTCTGTATTATGTAGATTGCAGATTGTAGATAGAAATACACGAAATTCCTGAATCCTTCCTTTTCTTTTCATTGTCAGGATTCTTTTCCTTTCTTTCCCTCCACCACCTTTCCGTATTAAACTGGTCCTTTTCTTCAACTGTACAATGTACATTGTACAAGGAACAGACTGTAGCTTATGTACTGTATACAGTATACAGTATACTATATATAGATACAGATTGTCTAGGGTTTAGTGTCTAGTGTCTAGTGTCTACTGCTTTCTTTCTCCCGGTCTTCAGTCTCTACAACCAAAAGAAACATGTTCATTCAACTCGAAAAAGGAAAGTGCAGTGTTCATGAAACCTTTCCTTTCCCTCATTGCTCATTGCTCAATGCTCATGGCCTCGTCTTTGCTTATCTGATGTGCACGGATCTTAACCTACATTATACAGTGTACAATGGGAACGTAGTGAAATAAAACCCAAGGTTTTTAAACTACCCCTTCATTTTATATTTTATTCTATGCTACTAAATTAGTCTTAGACAAAAATTAAAAACAAGGCGTAGTTAAATTGAAGAACGGTGTAATAATCCTTGTACAAAAACACACACAACACGGAAGTACTGACTACCGATACATCGCATACATATAGCGAATGTTGACTGTGCTATTAGCTTTTATATATTAGCTAGTAAAAACGTCTGTAACTTGTAGCCAAGAATCAAGAATCAAGAGCCAATGTAAAGTCAAATGTAAGATTGGGAGGGCATAGCTACTGCTGATGCTGACACTGATACAGATTCAGATGCATACTGTTTGAAAAACCCCACGTCTCCTTGTTCGTTGCACTTTGCATGTGCATGTAAAACGCATGGAGCGATAAACAGACAAAGTGTTGAGCAGAGTTGTACAATGTCAAATGTACACTCAAGTCTTGGGCTTCGTCTCAGTTTCAGTTTCAGTTTCAGTTTCAGTTTCAGTTTTTGCATTGGAATTGGATTCATTCAACCTGGCGCCTTGAGAATCGAGTCTAGTTGAGTTGAGTTGAGTCTAGTCAAGTTGAGTGGAGTGGCTTTCTTTCACAAATTCCGGGCATTCACCATTCACATTGAACATTCACGCACTTCCTGGGTTCTTTTTGTAGATAGTAGATAGATCCGTAATGCAAATCCAAGAGTACAAAAGAAGTCAAGGTACTACTACAATCTACTCTACTCTCTACTTTTTATACTCTACACTCTACACTCTACACTCTACACTCTACACAGCTATGCCTTATCTATATCCTGTATCCTAAATTGTTTCTATACTGTAGATTTCAAGGCTGTGCCTTTTCCTTTTGCGTATCCTGTGTGTTGCATGTTGTCACAGTCGTGGTCGTACAACTGTGCATGTGCAATTCTGCACTAGCTTTATTTTATTTTTTCTCTCCCTTTGAAAAACGGGATCCAACTCAATAAGGATAATTATTTCTGTCATCATTTTATGGACAGCAGGTCAAGTCATAATATTTTCTACACCAGACACCAGACACCATACACCATGACGATGATGATGATGATGATGATGGTTCATTGTGTAGGGAAAATGATTAGTTGGCTTGGCTTGTTGCTGGTATTTGATGTGTGATGTGTGGTGTTGGTACAACATGGAAAATATAATATACATAAATAATGTGCGAGTATAATAAACTGTATAGTGGTGGAAGAAACATTAGAAATTACAAATTGTGCTCTTCATATCTGTTGATTTATTTGGTGAATGTGATAGTACATGTTAAAAATTTCCATTTCTGTAGAATCTAGAATCTAGACTCTAGACTCTAGACTCTAGAATTGTCGTTCATTTAGGATCGAGTCAGAACATGCTGTACACTTAAGTTTATGAAATGTGTCAAGTGTTTGTGTGTGCACAATTGACAATGTAGATTTGAAGGAGCTGAAAGGAGGGAATCATAAATAAATACATATAATATGACAAAAAGAGGGAGAAGATGACAAAATGTACAACATGTAGAATGTAGAAGATAGAGGAAGCAGTTGTGTATTAATATGATTGCATGTATACTGTATACTGTACAGTAAAGAATGGACCAGTTTCTATGTATGGAGTATAGAATATAATGGAGAGTAAATAGAGAGAAACTGGGAGAGAGAGGGAGGGAGAAAGATGGACGCGTGTATGACATATGGGCAAATTTTATCATTGACACTCTGTTACTAGTCCAGACTCTAGATTCTAGACTGTAGACTGTAGATTGAGCTAGGTTAATTGGACACTGATTCACCCCAATACTCTCCATTTGTCACTTTTTTATTACCCCCTACTTGGATAATATATAAGGGGGAACTTTTCTCTCCGCTCGCTATGATTTAATACTTGATACCTACTACACTCTACACTCTACACTCTTGTACATGTTTCATTTTATCTCCCTATTATACAGAGGACACATTACTGTACTCTTATATTTCCACACCATGTTCCATGTTCTATTTGTATTTTGTACGCCATGGTTTGGTATGCCTCGCGGTGTCATCGTCATACATCATCCCATCATCTCGTTCATTCACCCACATGAACATCCATAATATGCATATTATACACTATGCAACAGTGTATTACTCCTGTCTATCTCTGTCTCCTGTTAATATCACAGATATGGACTATGGGCTATGGACCATTCCAGATTTTTTCCATCAACTCCAACTTCTCACTTTAATATAATAGAGAATATAGAATTGAGAAAATAGGGTAGGACGACCCATAATAAATAAATCCAAAAGACACAAATTCATACTCTTATGTTCAATCCCAACTCCTACCTATATTAAATATGTATCCACTCTCCTGTGTAGACTGCAGACTGTAGACTCAACTCCTCTTTCTCTTGCTCATCCTCTTACACTTGTGAACAATGAAATGAGTTCAAGTTTTCCTATTCAATAAAGAATATGTATGGTAAAATTCAGAATCCAGAATTCAAATTGCTTTGCCTTTATATTGAGTGCGATTGAATAGAGACCGAGAGAGACAGAGAGGGAGAGAGAGAGAGAAAGGGAGGAGACGGAGGAGGAGGAATATATGAACTGCTTTCACTTAGTTTAATACGTAAATCTGTTCATGTATTATGCATCATGTATAATGTGTAATATCTATAAACTGGAATAAAATATGTACAATATATACATAAACGACAGAGTACATCCAGGCTTCATCCATTCATTTCATTATACATATTTATAACATGGATTATGCTTCCAGACTTTACAACTAGAACTGGAACTGAAACGGGAGTTTTTGGAGTCAAATTCAGATTCAAAGCCAAAGCCAGTGCCAGAGCCAGAACCAGAACCAGAGCCAGAACCAGAACCAGTGTCAAGTCATAAACATTGGAAAGAGTAAATTTATTTGATGTCGCGAGACAGATTAGAGTGGAGTAATGAAATATGGGCTCCTGGTTTTCATCAAATGACTGCGTACATTTATTGAGAGTCTGCTTCTGCTGTTCCTGTCTGAGAGAACCACATCATTTGTATTTTCTCTCTTCTACATTTTCCCTCATACCTCACTCATTCACTCTCTCGTTCTCTTTCTCTTTTCTCTTTATACTCCACTGTATGCAACTCTATGCTACTCTTTATACTTCTCTATAATTTCACACTTCTATCACTCTTTCTCTTCTTCCTCCTCTTTCACTTTGTTATTACTTTTCTCCAACTATTATTCTCTTTTCTCTCTCTCAATCTCTCTCTCTCTCTCTTACTCTTGTTCTTGCCCTCAGTCGCCACTTACACATTTCTGTATTTATATTCCAATTCAAATATGCTCTTCTTTATGGATCTACAAACTAGAAACTACAAAGTACAAAGTACAAACTGTAATCTATATACACCGTACACAGTACAAAGTACAATCTCTATCCTTTTTATGTACAATATCAGATATACAGTATACAGTATGCAGACAAAGAATGACTGTAGAATCCCATTGACAATTCATGGGCTTTACTCTCTCTTGTGAAATTCACCAGAAATTCATCTTGAGCTCTGAGTCTCTAAATCTACATCTACATTGTACATTGTACACTGTATACTCTGCTTTGCTTATGTATAAATGTGAACTAGGCAGTCAAAATGAGAATGGCAAATCTCAATTCTCATATAGAATATAGAATATAGATAAATCCGAAACCACTCATGAAAACTTTAGAGCAACACAAATAAAGCCAACAGCTACACGTGCACAATCCAAATACTTATTATATTATATATTATAATTTATATAGTATATATAGTCTGTATAGTATAGACTTACATCATTATTATTGTTATTAGTGAGGGTGAGAGAAGGGTAAATATACAAATATACGGATATCAGTATTTTGTTTGTTTGTCCTTTGTCACCCTCACATTCTATGAAATAAATGACTTGTAGCTTGGAACTCGGAACTTGGAACTTGGAGAATTAAAATAATTGTTCGGTTTTCTACCAGGTTTATTGGGCTAAATAAATTTATCTGTAATCTCCATGTAACTGCTTTATAATTTCAAAACCATAAAGAATCCTTGAGGCAGTTTCCCAGAGAACTATACATGGATAAACTGTGGCACATAACACATAACACATATAGGTAATACATGATGAAAAGCATGTGTAATTTGATATCTACTTGGATATATCTGCCAAAGAGAAACCACATGGATCAAAGGAAAAAGAATGGAAGCAGAATGGGAAAAATCATTCGTACATTCGTACATAGCATAGGCAGAAACCAGAAGGGAGTGTAGGCAGTAGGCAGGTATTTCCTTTAGTACACAGCACAGGTGGAGGCGAGGCGAGGCGAACTGCCCATTAATGACTGGATTGGATTGGATTCAGTTTTCAAGGCCTAAGGCTGTTTGCTCACATACGTACACCATACACAGGTACATTTGTGTGGAGTGTGGAGGACATGGATGATGTGGTCCACCGTGAGATCGCGATGCTTGATGCTGTCATCTCTAAACGGAGAACACACTAACATTAACACTCACAAGTCACAAGTCAAGCCACATCTACTATCTACAACTGTCCACTCATTAACTGGTAAAATCATTTGATCAGTTTAAAACTCATCAGCATGATTATTATTATTATCATTATTTTGCCAAAGGTTTCTCATTTCAATTTATAAACGCTAAAGATTAAATATGCAATTAATCTGATCACAACTCGGACCTCCAAACTCTGAACTGATAGTTATAGTTCACAGCAGAATCCTCCTCGTAAAAGAATCATTTGTATTTTGCATTTGTATAAGTTTGCTTCCATGGAATTCTGGATTAAAATCATTTAGTCAAATTGAGAGTGACACACAAGATTCTATTTTCCATTTATACTTTTACGAAAGACAGCAGGCTTGTTACTGGACTTGACTGGACTGGACTGGAATGGAATGGAATTGAGTTGACTTGGAGCTTCTGTTTTTATGTCTGCATCTGCAGTTTGTAGATGTAGAAATATGCAGTTTATTGAACTTGTTTCCATGCAGAGGAAGCACTAGTTTGCTCACATAGATTAAACCAATTATCGATATTTGTCTGTATTTATTTTGTGGATTTTTGGAAGCCAAACTGACTCAAGAATCACTGGTTTCAGAGCTACTGGTTCAACTTCCATATTACAACTTTAATATAATTATTATTATTATAGTGCATGTGCACAAAGTACCGTACTTGTATTAGTATATTTCTATTTGTCCTTGCTCATCTTGTACAAGGATGGATCTCGTACGTAATAAGTAAGTAATACCTAATATACTGTGCATTTTACATTTAAAATCGACAGACAACAGAAAACAGATACTCTTTTGCTTCCTTTTCCCTTTCATTTACATATTATCTCATTTGTGGGAAACGTCAAGTCAACTCAAATCAAGTGGAGTGGAGAGTGGGGTGGAGTGGTGGAGTCAGTTCCTGTTTGTTCACGATGGAAAATGGAAACGTTGTGATGGAAAGAGAAGCAGAACAGCAACAGCAACAACAACAACAGAAAGAGAACCAGAAAGAGAAAGAGCAAGAAGAACGTCAGACAGACAGACAGACGACAAATCGCAAGAGCAAAATCAACTTTTATCTAATCCTAATCTTCCATACTCAATACTCGACGCTCTTCAATCTACACTCTACTCTCTATAATACTGGACGTGCATGCATAAAATGCATTATTTAAAATAGAGTGGAAAAAGGGAGAAAGAAAAATAGAGAGAAATGCTAATAAAGGACGGATCAGTTGATTTCTAATGAAATGAAATGAAAATGAAAATGAATGAAATGAAATGAAAAGAAAAACTCTCTCCTACTTTTTTTCCGCACATATATTTCTTGATGAATTTTTGAAAAGACTGGTCATGTCTAAGAGGAGAACTCGTACGTAGAACGTAGAACGTAGCAAAGAGGAAGAAAGAAAGAAAGAGGAAAAGTCTATGTAGATCTCTTTCTATTTTTCTCCTCATTTCTTTTATACCCTGCTGACAAGGCAAAGGATGAGTTGAGTTGAGTTGAGTTGAGTCGAGTCGAGTCGAGTTGAGATGAGATGGGAATGGCTGATGAATTCGATGATGAGTTCTGCGAAGTTTTATCACTTGAATATCAGTAAATGAAGACTGGAGAATATAATGTGCTAATGTGATTATATGGATCCGCATATGAGAGAGATAAAGAGAGGAAGAGACAGAAAACCAGGGAGAATGATGATGGCAACTCTTTCTCTCCTTTTCTCTCTCCTTTTCTCTTTTTAGATGAAGAAGAGAAGAAGAAGTAGGCAAAAAGAAAGAAGAGAGAAGAGAGAAGTTGGCTAGCTAGCTTCAAACTACTACTGAACACTGAACGCTGAACACTGAACCAAGTTGAGTGAATTAAAGTAAAGTAAAGTAACGAAATTGAAAGGTCTAGCGGAGGATCGGGCCATATGAAGAAGATTGACTGAAATAAATATTCATGAGAAGGAAGAATACTTATACTAATACATATGTATGCAGCATGCATTTAAAACCGTAACCGTACAGGCACACACACAGACAAACCCGGACTCACTCTTTAACTACATCAACTCTGTCCTCTGTCTTCTGTTCTCTGTCTTTTGTCGTCTGTCTTTTCACATAATATCTAATAGGAATAATACACAAGTACTGTATGCTGTATGCTGTATCTATGGATCCAGATATATCTACAATCTACAGCCTACAGTTAGATACACGCACATTTGTCGTCACAGAGTATTAACTAAGTCTCCAACTTGATTTGCATAGGAAAGGCATTCGTGTGGGGGGAGAAGAGTCATATAAATATAGGAATAGGAAAAGGAAAAGGAGAGCCAAGAAAAGTAAAAAAGTATAGGCGATGAATAACTATATCATTTATAGATGCATATTTCTCCAGCATCAGCATCCGCATCAAAATCAGCACCAACTCCAACTCTGGTTCTGACTCCAGTTAAAGAATATGAAAAGGAACGGAGGAAAGAAGAAGAATGAAAAGGAAGAGGAGCATGAGAAGCTTCGACTTCGACTTTGGCTTTGGCTTCGACTAGGGCTTGGACTTGGACTTGGCCTGAAAGTCTATGGATAGAAAGATAGATATGAGTATGTATAAGTGAGAGAAAGGGAGGAAACCGGTATTACATGATGAAATTTGATTATTTTTGGCTTCAAGTCTTCAGCATGGAAAGAGAAATAAAGAGAGAGAGAGAGAGAAACGCTATCTCATTAAAATGGTCGTACCGTGTGGGTTAAATGGGGTTAAAAAGGGACACAACGCGCTGCGGGGGGATCCGATCTCACTGAAGATGACAACGACAAGGACAAGGACAAGGAAAACGAAAACGACAAGAGAGAACGACAGGAGAGAGCGAGAGATGGAGCATCTCCTCATCCTCCTTCTTTTTCACCAGCTACTATATTCCATATACTAGGCGATAGCAGTTCTGCTCATCATCATTATCATGATACACGGTACACCGTAAGTGTACGGTGTACAGTATAATATTATGTGTACCTTTCCAGTTTCCAGCACTTGCCATTTATTCTCTGTCTCTTTACCTTTTCCAGTTTTTCCTCTATACTCTATACGTTGTGCATAGTACATAGTACACCCGTACGCTGTACTTCATGTTGATGATAATGACGAGGAAAATGAAAACGACAACGGAATGACAACTCGACTACTCATGCTGATGTGATGAGAACCTTGAGTAATAATACATCATATAATATGCATGTAGATACTAGATACATATAGTATGTATATACTCAATGTTCCATCCTCAATCCTCAATACTGGCACCATCTTCATCTTCATCTCCATATTCCAAGGCTCATCTCCATATTAAACTGTAAACTCTTCCCACTAAAACTAAAACTCAAGTAATATGTACCTTTTCCTTCAACTCTTGTAATTTTTCCTCTCCCATCCTCTTTTCTCTTTCCACATTCTATAATACTTTGTCCTCTTCTTCTTCTTCTTCTTGTTCTTTTGCTACTCGATCGATGATTGCTCTGCAGCCTCATCTTCTCCCTTCTTTCTTTCTTCTGCCCTTCTTTCATCTATAGACTGTAGAGTGCATAGTCAATAGTCAAGTTGTGCTCCTCCTGTTTTAGTCAAGTGTCTATTCTCCATGTATTATTCAAATTCAAATTGTAGTCACAGAGGAGAGAGTAGAGATTAGAAAGGAAAGAAGTCAACTAGTACGACAGGATCTACCAATGTACAGTGTACAATGTACCATACACTGTTTGTATTAGGACAAAGTTGAGGACTCAGCACTATTTCCCATATTAATATAAATAGAAAAACATGGAGTCTTAAGTCTTGAGTCTTGATGATTGAGAAACTATTTTCCTTGTCTTTTCTCAAACTTTTCCTCATACCTCATTCCTCATACCAAATGACAATCACAATGGTAAAAGCAATGTCAATGACAAAACCCTTCCCGTTCACCGTTCCCCGTTCTCACACTCCTCATCAAATCTGCGCCAGTCTATTAAAGATATATGAATGAAAACATTCTTACAAATACATCTGAATCTCTTTTATAACTAATAAAATATAAAACTATATAAAACTATATAAAACTACGTAAGGGATGCATATGTAAGAAGAATTAAAAGACGAAGAAAGAAAAAGAAGGAGAAAAAGAAACACAGATGCTTTTTGTTTCAAATTTGGAATGAAAATGCATATTCATTTTATACTTTACACTTTATACTTTATACATAAAACATCCCATTTCAATTTTCAATTCCCCCGTTAGTCCTCTCTCAATGAAACACGAGGACAATCACAAGGAGGAAGAGGACGACGACGACATTTCATTCATACAGCTTGAATGAAAATTGATAATATATTATAGTGTAGTGTGCAGAGAGCGAGGAGGAGAATGTTCAACTATTACCTTTTCATGGATAAATCTTTGAATTTATAATGGAGGATGGAGCATGGGGCATGGTGTGTTTCTTAATGGGAGGCTTGATTTTGATTTTGAATTCAAGATTTTGATGTTACATCTATTATGTGAAATGTGCTGAATATTTCATAGTATTTATTCTATTAAGTTGAATGTTCATAGACTATAAAAGAATGTCACTATAAACTATGGTGTATACAGTGGACGGTGTTTGCATTAGGTATGCGGTATTATATTGTTTCTCCTCCTACTCAATCTTCTCCTTCCTCCTCAAATAAGATGAAGAAGAAGAATAAGTAAGTGCTTTTCTTCTCTCTGTTATTTGCTTTGCTTAGCTTTACTCTATTACTTGAGCTTCTGTTCTGCGTCTGGGTTTTGATGTACATTGTACATTGAACACTTTACAGGAGAAGCATAAAAGTATTATGTACCTTGCATTACATAATATTATATAATATGGTATAAGACAGGATGATCGTGATGATGCTGATGTGTATGAGGAAAAAGAGACAACGTGAATAGTTTATACATGTCCGTGTCCGTGTGGAGGGAGGAAGAGACAGAGAGAAACAGAGAGAGAGAGATAAGCGGATAATAATGAAATCATGCATGCAGAAAATGTAAGCTCGAGTCGTGATAAGTATAAAGTGTTTCGCACTAAACTCGAACGCGTGTAATCCAACTATAATCGGGTTTTGAATTGCTCACTAGTCTAGTAGTCTAGTATAGTCTACTCTTTCTCCTTCCATCTACAATCTACATGCACATATAACACCACCACCACGCTACGACACTCCACTCCTTTGAACATTGAGGGACAACTCATGGGTAAAACTAGTATTAAATATGAGATTTTAGATTCAGATTCAGATTTTACACCCATACACACACGTACATCCACATTGTACACTCTACACTGTAAATTGTACATGAACCAGACATGGAGATTCATTCAACCTCTTTATGCTTTAATACATACACAATGAATTTAACTGTATAAAGAAGAACATGAAGGAAGGAACAGATAACCCCAGGAACAGAGAGAGGGAATAGAAGCTAAAACACACCAACCAATTTCCGATCCTCGACAAAAAGAGGAAGAGGAATCATCATAATAGTAATAATTTGGTAATACTTCCGTTTCAATGAACTATTCATCTATTGTTCTGCATAAATTGTCAATTATCCACTTGTATGGCCATATTATGTAATATTTTATATCTTCAATCTGTACACAGAGAAATCTATACCAGCTATTCTATAAATTGTTTCATGTACCGTGTATAAACGATTTTACATTTTACATTTTAGACATACGCAAGAAGCAGCAAAATACCAATGCCAATATTCTATGCGTACGAACTAAAACCAAACTGATCTAGGAGTTTTGGGGTTAAAAAGATAGTGCTGTTAAACTTGTATAGGTTAAATTTAACTTTTACTTTATTTTGGCTCCTGGTTTATTATTATTATTATTATTTTATTTTATTTTATTTTTTAAAGAACATTGGTTTTTAGTTTTTAGGTATTTTTGGAATTTTCAGGTAGATTGTGGATTGTGGATTGTGAACTGACGAATCGAGGTTGACATGTATTGTCATGACGCTTTGATATTGAAGTTATCATGCTTGCTAATTCCATTTCGCGTGTCCCTAGAGGGTTAAAAAGTGTCAAGAACCAAGATTGTCAATTGTCAATAGGATGAGCCGTCAGATTCAGATTCAGCTTCCGAATCAGAATCAGAATCAGAAACTGAGAAAGAGGTTCAAAATCAGATTTCGTGTTCAGTGGAACAGGGAAACTCAATCCTATCCTTTTCCATCTACAATCTACAGATATGTTTGCTCTACCTGACAGGTAAGTTTACCAATTTTCAACTTGAATAACCTGTAAACTACACTCTACATTCTAAATTGTACATTCTGTACTGTACTGTACTTTTTGTGGAATGGAACGTGAAACGTGCAACCCTTTTGATCTTTTTACCCTCTTTTTCCATGTACACGTGATGCTTGATTATACAACATACAAGGCAACTTTACGTTTTTACTTTTTACCTTTAAACCCGAATCGAAAACCAAATTTTCTATTGTAAAACGTAAAAGCTGAGGCTGATGCTGATCCAGTCGTTCACATTAGACGTTAGACATTAGACGCTTTGTCTTTTGTGCTACCCGTTTTAATCGGAGCAAGTTGATTTAATAAAAAGTATAATACATTTTTTGTCACCTTGAGCAACAGAAAATAAAGTTAAAAATCCTCCCTCCGGTAGGATTTTATATCGCCTACAAAGCATAAATGCTTTAGGCTCCGGAAGCGAAGCAGAATATAAGAATTCTTCACGTAATAAACTTGTCCACTAGTTTGAAAATTTCCCCGCTAGAGGGCGCTGACTAGTTACAAATTTTCCCACTAGGTGGCGCTAGTTTCGTTGTCTCAAATTACCCCAATGTGCACAGACAGCCAGCCGTATCGAAGGAAAACAATACTGAGCTTCGCTTCCTAAAAAGGAGTGATATAAAATTCTGGTTGCTGTATTATAGTGTGGCTAAAACTTTCTCAGAAATAAAAAAATTCCCAGTTCCGTTTCATTCTACAGAAGATAAATGCACAATTCACAATTCACAATCCACAGGATTCAAAGTTTCAGTTGTTTATGGAAAATTAAACTTTCGTAAGAGTTTGTTGAAGCCACTAGAATCTAGAATCTAGAATGTTTGCCAGGTGTATTGATGCTTTCCTCATCCTCTTCCCTCACTTCCGCCCATCAATTATTATTATTAGGAGCTCTCCAAATGTTTATATGAATTAAAAAAGTAAACGGGAAATTGCATATTCTTTTGGATTTTGCGCGGCCGATTTACAACAATTTTATTATTTAACACAGGACTCAACAATCAAAAATATAAAACGCATATAGATCTGTTTGTTCAAATGTATTTTAAGGTTTCATCGTAATCCATTAAAAGAAATTGGTGAAATGAAGATTTGAGGCTTTGTTTTAACTCTTTTAAATTTAAAACATTTTGCAGTTGTACCCTCCTTGTTCATTCAGCCGGAAGAAGAAACAGAAGAAAACATACATGTCGAATGTGGAGTACAAAAGATGTGGGATTGAGACAAGAAATGAAACTGAAATTGAAATTGAACATGTGCCATCGAAATGGCTTTTGCAATGTTGTACAATGTACAATATTCTCATATGAGAACTGCTTGTTGAATGTTTAGAGTTGAATGTTCAACCAACTTTGTAGATTCTAGATTCTAGATTAATAGACAAGGCTTAAATTTACCACTGCTCTTGTTTCTTGTGTCTTGTTGTGATCACGGATCACTGAACACCATCGTTTTTCCTCCTTTTTTCCCATCTTTTAAAGCCTTGAACTTTGAACTTTGCTATTTTTAAAATTTTTACCTTTTTTATCTACAAGATATCTACAAAGTATATAAATTGTGAATTTTGAAATGTGAGCAAGTCCATTAGCAAATTGATCCTTACTCATCCATACCCAGTGACCAGCCTCCGTTATCCGGTATCCTTTGCTCTTCCTTCATTCGTTGACCACTGTTCATTCAACTGGAGTAAGGATCAGAAAAGGAAGAATCTAGAATCTAGAATCTAGAAGCTAGAATGTAGAACAAGTCAGGAAATTGACGAGTATAATAATACTTAAAGTAAACAAATACTCACCTTTGACTACTTGGTTTTTTCCCTAGAACTTTCAGTACATCACTAGGGTACTAGTATATGCTACTAAAATACGCCATATGTCTATAAACAGACCACAGACCACCGACTGTTCCTGCTTGTTCTTTCTTCAATATAATTGAAAAGGTACAAGTGCAACAAATGAAACGAAGAAATGGAGGAGAAAAAAAGCCTCCCGTTTTTAAAACACTCTCCATTTGTTTTTATCTTAAATCTTGAATGCTGAAAAAGAAAACCACAGCTTTTGTATTTTGTAGATGATAGATTGTAGATTGACGATCAATGATGATGTCTGTGAAAGAGGATCTTCCGATTCAATTCAATTTAGATGTCTGACGAAAGTTGAATTAAGACAAGAGAACTTCAGCTTACTTCAACATGAGTTGGAAATTACAGATAGAAATTCGATATTCGATAGCATACAAGCGTTTGGATTGGAGTTCAAATGAAAAAAGTGGAGAAAACTTACAAATCCTTCTGATATCAAATAACCAGGATTCATTAGTCGGGCACACCGGCACAATCCGTGTTCTCTACTAAATATATTGACGTAACATGCACTACAAATACCAAATTCCAAATACCAACATTTGATTTTCACCTTTTCCATATGTCTACGTAAATTAGTGTGGGCGGACTGAACCAACCAAAATCCAAACCACACCAAAGTTTCATTAACAACTTGCACCGCTTCATTACTTTAATTGGAATTTCTACCTCTTCTTCAAATTCAAAATTCAAAACCAAACAACCGTTCACCGCTCACAGTTTATTGGTAAATTCATCAGTTAGTCAAAATTATAATATAATATTTTCCTTGCACATTTCAATGTTTCAATATTCCAATATTTTCAATATTTCAATATTTTACGTGCGGAATAGACAAACTGGCTAAATTGTACTCCGTAAGCCATAGAAAATTTAGCAGTCATGGCATGACATGAATTTTAATTCAGTATCCCTCTTTAAGTCTTTAATTTTACTTTTTACTTAAAAATACAGCGACGACTCAAAATTGAAAAATACAAATAATGCTTTTCCTTTTCCACTCCATTAAAAACTTTATACATTTAGTTTGAATTGATTCAATATCCAGAACCAGAACCAGAATCTAGAATCCACAGTTCGTCTTTTTGTAATGGGTAAAAGAGAAAGAAATCAAATCTAGAAGAAAAAGAAAAAGAAAAAGAAAAGGCGCTGGAAGAGGGATTATAAAGAGATTTTTTTCTCTAGGTTGTTGCTGCTACATGAAAGGAATGCAAATGAGGGATAAACGGCCGTAAAAAAACAAAGGAGAAAAGAACATCCCAGCCCTACCATTGCCGTTCGTTACAGTTACAGTTGTCTTGAGCAAAATCCAAAATGGTTGGAAAAACTTGTCTAATGCAAGTAACAAGATTGAATAAACTAAACTAAACTAAAGGAGCGGAGCGACGGACAAGAGAAACGAGAAACGAGAAAAGTGAAAGTGAAAAGAGTTTTTTCACGCTCAATCCTAAAGACACACATGTTGGATGTAGTTGCAACTCTTCCTCGTTCAACTTAAGTTAGTTAACGTCTGTTTTTATGTTTCTTTTCCATCAAATTCATTCATTTAAAAGTGTGATTGGAATTAAGAAGAGCGGGAGAAGGGGAGAAAACGTGTTGAAAATACATATAAGTGGATATAAAAGTATAGAGAGGAAAGGAGGGAAAATAAAGCTTTTAATTCTGCCTTAGCATAACACAGATCGGTTCAGTTTCAGTTCAGCTTTCCGGGCTGAAACGGTGAGCAGTAGTTAAAACAATAGCCCGGCTCCGTCTCCAGCACCAATACCGGCTCCGACTTTGACTCAGGTTTTCTTTGCTTAGGCTTGGATTGAAAAGCTAAATCTAAAGTTAAGTCCAATGCCCAAAGGTAAAATAGGCGAATGGTACAGGGTAAATGTGGGATGAGAAATTGAGCAAGTGTTCCTCCGTCTCCTTCGCAAATGGAGCTCAAAACTTGACGTGAACATTGAACAGTGAACAGTTAATTCACTGAGAAGAAAAAAGCAGGATAAAAACTGTAATGGAAGGACAAGGGAAAAGACAAGTTTTTCATCATTTCATTCTGTATGCAAAGTCAATGACAATGCTGCTGAATGTTGAATGGTGAATGGTGGATGTTGGAAGTTGGAAGGAGAAGAAAAGTCGTTGTAAAAATAAAGTGGAAGGGACTTGCTCTTATTCTTATTCTTTATTATCCTTTTTGTTGTAGTTGTAGTTGTATTTAAATGTAAAGTTTGGGTGGTCGTTGTCGTTGTCGTTGTCGTTCGTGTGTTCGTTGTGGATGTCTTTGTGCAAATGTACATACATAAAACATGCCCGTTCTCCAACTTGCCAGTTGCAAGTCTAATCATTTCTCCTCTTTTTTTAAAGAGTGAAACTTGAATACTAACTGTAAGTACAGAGTACAAAGACACAGACAAAGGCAGAGACAGAGACATGGGGTTTTAGTCCTAGAGACTCGAGACTCGAGAGGCCTAAGTCTAATTCTTTCTCTTTTTTTAATCCGGACCAAACGAGACCGGGAACTCGTTTTGCAAGAGCTCCACTACTGTGCACTGTTCACTTTACGCTTTACGTTTTAGGCACAAACACACACATGATAAATACACTCGTGTATGTAAATGGAAAACGGTTAGAGTTAAAATAGAGGCCGAGAAAGTTTTCCACGACCAAATGAGAACTAAACTGAAACTGGAAACGACTCACATTGCATATTGATGAATCCTCCCTTTTTTCCCATCAAAGTCCTGGAAACGTGAGCCCACGTCAAAGCCACATCAAGTCAAACCAATTCAAGCCAAGTCAAACCAAACCAAACCAAGTCAAGTCAAGTCAAGTCAAATCAACTCTTTTGCCGAATTTGAAACACGAGAAGGAGAAACTCAATAGGAAATTGGAAGGAAGGGGAGAGCATGACAAAGAAAAAGAGCAAAAGGAGCATATCTTTCGATAAGTAGTTTTCTATTGAGCATAATTATTAATGGGCAGCCATTATTGCAGGGCAACTGCAAGATTTTACATTCTACATTCTAGATTCTAGGTTCTGGGGATTTGCATTTTTTCTCCTTGGTATTTTTACTTCATCTTGCCAAAAATACTTGTGTCGACCAGACCAAAGTCCAAAGACCAAAGACCAAATTCCCACGGCTGATTCAACGGCATGAAACTTGCATTGACAATTGACAATGAAAAACTTTCATTCATAAGTAAATGATCTGTGAGCGTGACTGAAAAGAGCTGGAAAGTTTTTTTGAATCACATGTATCCTGTATCCACAAATGTTTGTATACACTTTTAGTCTTCATGAACCAGAAAAAGTCTGAGGAAAATTCAGGTCAATTCTCTCAATGTTCATAATTCATAACTCTTGATCAAAAAGAGAATTTCCCCTGTTCTCTACTGTATCTCGGAATATTTTACATACTAAACACATTCCACGCCCAAAATGAATATTAAGTTTCAGAAAATGATCAACTGTCAAAAAAGTGGGATAAAAAATGTCAGGATGAAACCCCGTGCCAATAATATATAATAATATCAATGGTACGGTAACGGCAATGCCCTGAAAATGCCCTGAAAATTTTGAACATTATGAGGAATCATCTCTCATTCTTTTCCTCTACTTTCCCTTTTCCGTACAAACTGGTGATCTTTTTGGATACTTCCGGTTTTTCGCTCATAATAAAATGGAACTTCATGCGTCTTGCTTATATATAGTTCTATGTTCAATGTTCAATGTTCAATGTACAAGGGTAAAAAGGAAAGTGCACGGTCATAGATTACAGAGAATTACTACTTTTGGCGGCTTGCAACTCGGCACAGCTCAGTACAGAGAACAGAGAGAACCTTTGAACATTCACCCAATCTTTACTCTATACATCTATACAAACTCTTTTTCTTGTGTATAAATACTTTTCAGATTTTTTTCTTGCTTTTCCCCATTTTTTCGTCCCAATGGGATCTTGAATTTTGTGAGAAAGTTGAAAGAGTTTTCCCCAGGCAGAAATTACGATATTTTCATGTCAAGAAATGAAACAAGTTGGTCTAAAGCCTAAATGCTACAGACTAAAGACCACTGGCATTGGCATTGGCATGTTAGTAATACTGATAATGATAATAATGATGATGACTCAAAACTAGAATTCCGCACTCAAAACTTTTCAACTTTTCTATTATTTTTAAATTCACATGAAAGAGAAAGCAAACTTCATATGGGCGGAATGGACAGTAGACAAACTACAAAGTGCAGATAATATCTAATAAATGCGAGGAATTTGTACTGGTATTTTATTCCTTTAACTTTCCTCGGTATGCCGATCTGATATCTTATGGAAATCTGATTCCTGAAGTTGATAATCTTATTTTAAAAGGAAATTTGTACATTTAGGTAAAAATCAATAAGACCTCAAGATTTCAGGAAGGATTTTCATCCAATTTTCAAACTGCAACTGAGAACTGACTTGTGAGATCAATATCAGAATTCAAATGGAATGCAAAATGTGTCTAGTATCTGGCATTGGAAAATAAATGAAGGTGAAGAAACTAAATGTCCATGTTGACCGTTACTGTTACCGTTATTTCACGGTAGACATGGGAAATGGAAAAGCTTTGTCAAGGGCATTTTTTCTCCTTTCCAACAAAATCGACAACGATAATTGCAGTCATTTATTTAATCGTATGGCTCTGAAACTTTACTATGTACCGTTTACTATGACCTTTCCCGCGGGACAGAACTACGACAACGAAAACGACAACGACAGCGATAACGAGCATTGATAGTCGACAACCACACACACACACACACATGAAAAATATCTTTCTTTTTCAAAGTCTTTTCAGCCTCTATTCTTGACCTTGCATAACCCAAACTATTGGATACCATGCAATTTGAAGCTTATTTGACACATGTATTCAAAATTCAAAAGATTCAAAGCTCTTGATCTTTGATCTTTGATCTTACATGTCTCTGGTCTCTGGTCTCTGACATTCTACTAAATTATGATACATAAATTTTTATCTTAACGAGTTCAATTTGTCTTTCCTTTTATCAACGGTCAACAATGGTGAAATCGAAAATATGGATAATGGAAAGGTAAGAAAAATGTGGATTTTCTCTACTCAGCTATCTGCGTTTCTTTGGTTTTTGCATCGTCCACTAGTTTTCGACATCGGAACATCCGAATCCTGCTCATTTTTATGACGCAGATACTTGTGATTAGTTTTCGTACAAATTATTATAGCTAATGATAGACTTTGTGTGCTGGAATGAATGTTCGGGCCTCAGAAAGGTAGACTTGTGCATTCTGCAGACGGTAAAATCTAAGTGTATAATGTATAGTGTATAAAGAATAAAAAACGGTTGGACATGTAATTGAATTTTGATATTTTTCTAGTGAATGTTTATGTGAAAACTTTATAGCTATTCCAGCACTCTTGTCCAGGTCCAGGTTTTTCGCCTTGTTTGATGTTTGGTATTTGGTTGCTTAGCCAAATGTCGTGTGTGTGTCTAGTGTCTAGTGTCTAGTGTCTAGTGTCTAGTGTCTAAAATCTAGTCTATAGTGTCTAGTGCATAAATGGCCGGATGCCTCGATTGCTCAATTCTTCCGCTCTTCTTGTTCCCCTTCCCATAAATTTATGAGGCAATTTTTCATCAAGACAACAAAGGAAGAGGAGAAAGCTCACAAAGTGTGGGTCTTCAACTTGTGCGCTCTACGTTGTAACACATAACAAAAGTTACACATCATAAGTTAGAGCCATAAAAAATATATGAGCTGATAATTTTTCCCAATTAGCTGTAGACTGTAGACTGTAGACTGTAGAATGTCGACCGTAGAGTGAGGAAACATCACTTTTTACAAGTTGGATGGAATCTTGTACTTTTACCCTTGTATTTTGACTCTTATTACCTCATATGAGTCGTCGTTTATCTGCATTTACAAAGGACGTAAATGCATACATAATACATTTCAACATTGCTTTCAACATTCATATCCTAACTTTAACTACAACTATAACAACGCCTGTATATTGTACATCTTACACTTAGTCACTGAATCTTGTCCTAAAATCCTCTCGCAAGTTAAAGGATATGAATATGATACTCGTGTATAATTCTACCGTTCATGATAACGATAATACAACTTTTTGCACAAAAGTTCCCAGAACCGAGAATGAAGGAGCAGGGCGATGCTCAAAGCTCAACACTCTAAACTCTAAACTCAACAATCAACGATTGACTATCAATGCAGGAAATGCTTGTATCAAGCTAAAACCTAGAGTGTTTGTGGATAGGAGCTCGTAAAATAAAAATGAACCGAGTGTAACACTCTTTACCATTATTTTGATGACCACTTCTATTGCAATTTTTGTAGCCTATGTCAACAGCTCATACAATATATTATGTATCATGCATTACGACAATGTAAGGCATTGCAGTTAGACTCGAGTCTGGAGTTTGGAGGTTGGAGTTTGGAGTTTGGACGAACGACATGATGCTATCAAAATCAGCAGTTATTCTTATTGCAAATTCTCTTGGTCCTCTATTCCTCCATTTCTCCATTCCTTCACGATCTTGTCTTTAAAAGTGCGGTGTGCTGTACTTCTGTACAGTAGGGATGCGAGAAATGACTAGACGACTTGATGACAAACAATGAATAAAGAATCCATTTTGCACATTAAGTAAATAGTCAGCTGCACTTAGAGTAATGAAATATCAGTAACTTTGGAGAGTTTATCACGTGTATACATAATAAAGAATAGGGAATAGAGAATAGAGAGACGTCAATTTATCACTTGTTTATGTGTACATTTTATATAGACTTTCTGTATTTTTTTACCCATCAACTTTTATTAATTCGAGCCTTGTCATTAGTCATTACATCTTATATACAAACCGGATACTCTCATCAAACCAGTACCCGTCGTCAGTGCACCGTGTACCCATTCTTATGCTCATTCTTTTTATGGTTCTTCTTTCATTTTTCTTGTATCTAATTCTACTTCAAATTCTCGGCTTGAATAAAAAGAGGCGACTAAAATGTGTCTCTTGTTCGAGTTACTTGGTAAACATGAGGTTGCATTACATTTGGTGACAAATTTCAAGTTTCAAGCTTGAATTTTGAATTTTTTAATACCAAGAAAAGTATAAAGAACAAAAGAACCCAAATATTATCATCATATTCTGCATAATCATATCATTTTATTTACAAATAAGCTCGTTTTGTATTACATTCACAATCCACTTTTTTTACTATAATGAAAAATAGTGATGTGATACACGTGCACTGCAATATGCATGACAAAAACTATGTCACTTCATGTGTAATGCATATTTTTGATGGATTTGTCTTTGGAGTCTCAACCTTTTCCTGCTCTTTTTCATTTTTTCACAGTTGTCATATTTCATATCATGTGGTGTCTAGAATCTAGAATCTAGAATCCGACTCCGAATTCGAATCTAGTTCTAGAGCGTGAACTCGAGCTTCATCGTCTTTGAAAAGTTGACAGAAGCACGACTCGTAGCACATAAACGAATTCTGATCAGCCAAGCCTATGGAATATCAAGTCCAAATTATATCCGTGTGATATTGACCGCATGTATCTACATTGAAGAGTGAATGCGAATGTAAGTGTGACTGGATACTAGATGCTGGAGGGTGGATGTTGGATTTTGGATGCACTGCCTGGAAGAAGAAAAACTGAGTTGAATGCAAAAAACCTGGAGGAAGCTGGAGAAAACATACGTGCATTTTAGACATGTGGCAAAAATATGTGTGCAGTGTGGCAAATATTATGGAGACCTTGGCCAGTAATTGTGTCGTGATCTTGAATCTTGAACCTCAAGTCTCTAATCTCTAATCTCGAGGTAGCAAAAAAAGTATGCCGCACATGGTGAAACACAGGAGTAAGCTGAAATGGGAAATGTCATAGAGATAAAACATAACGTGAGCGAGTACGTGTTTTGTACATGTACAATGTCCCATGCACATGAAGCACAGGAGCAGACACCGTCAACCATCTTTGTCTTTGTCTTTGCTCCAGCGAGCCTCCAGGAGTATTTTACATTTACATTTTTACACGAGCTTTAATACTGCACAAATTATGTCGGTTCTAATCGCTCTTCTTCATCTACATTGCCCGTATACACAGCACAGTGTACAGTGTACAGTGTACAGTGTAGAGTGGGCAAGGTTGGCAATTTACTGTAGTTTGGAAGTTTGAGTATGTCTTTAATGTCACAGTTTCTGTATTAAAAAAAGATCTGGAGGATTTAAGCGCTCGCTTAAGTGTACGACTACCAGTGCAGTCCAAATTCCAGTTCCAGTTCCAGTTGCAAATTTAGATAAGCGACCTTGCAACTATGGTTTCTTATGGCGTACGGCGAGCGTATGGGGTATGGAATATGGCACTGATATGATACATAATACATAAAATAAAGAGAAAATCCTTGGCAGATAGTGCAGAAAGATGAAAGTGGTTACCAACAAGTACGGACTAAACTGTAAACTGTAGTGTACTTTCACTTGCACGTTTCAAGTTTCAGACCATATTAAGAAAAATAAAAGGAAGGATATGGCTGAGAAAAATGGAGCAAAAAATAAGAGGAAAACGACATCTTAGACCCGCTGAGCTAGAGCTTTAGACTGTAGACTGTAGAATAGAAGAGACAGGATGAATTGCAAACTCAAGTGATATTGTCCATTGTATTTTTATTTTTACACAAGATGCTCCAATTCATTGTCCATTTAGGAAATCCAGGAGGCTGAGTTGAATTGAGCTGGGCTAAGCTAAGTAATTGCCAAGTACATACACATATATATATACATGCATGTGGAGAATGGAGATGGAGGATGATAAGAGAGGAGAGAGGGATTGAAACAAATGCATGTATATTGTACATTGTACATTGTAGATTGCACATAAGCTCATCCTCGTCAAATGAGGATGAGATGGAAAAAGGAAATGAAGAAAACTATTAGAGGACAATACACAATACGGACTACAGGAAGAGGGGGAAATGGCAAGGGCTAAAAACTTGTTTGTTTTTTCATCCTTTTTCCAACAGTGATGATAGCACTGACAATGGCAATGACAATGAGAACGACAACGACAAGGAAAATGGCGATGGCAATGGCAATGAAATTTAGATGGCGAGGCGCAAAGCCTAATCAAATTCCAGGGTCAAGGAAAGCCTTGTTTTTGTTTTGTCTTTTTTCCCGTCTCAGTTTGGTTTGGTTTGGTTCTTTTATTCCACATGTCCTACAAATTCTGGATAGCTGGATATTTCATGCAACCATATATTTTTTCATCTATTTTGCACTATCTTTTACTTTTGTTGTTGTTTTTGTTGTTGTTGTGCTCTTACTCTTGTTGTAGTCTGCAGCCTTCTTTCTTGTTTCATTTTATCTCATCCCACATTTTGCATTGTCTTTTTGTCATCCAGATTCCAGATCCAGACTTTTCCATTTCCTTTTCACGTGCATCTAGATTCTATACACAGTGCACGACGGTCGTAATGTACAAGTTCTGCATGTGGGTTACTACGCTCAACGTTCAACGCTCAACGCTCAACATATAATGCAGATTTTGTGCTGTGGATTAATCCACAGAAGATATTCACAAGAGAGAGGAGAAAAAAGAGCAAACTGTCCAACAAACAAAGTGAAAGGAAAAAGGAGGAAGGAAACCTGCACTTTTCTCTTATTTCTTATTTCATTCCTTTGTGCACAACTAAGAGCTAGATTTATTCTATCCTACTTGATTGTAGCGGAAAAACTGCGAATACTTCTTTTTCCTCTAGTCCTGCTCCTACATTTCTTTTTTTACTTTGTTTTAGTTTTAGTTTCACTTGCTGGACCCGGACCCGGATTTGGATTTGGATTTGGATTTGGATGGACAAAACAGAAAAAACAAGTCGACGGTGAAATAAGCCAAAGCGAAGGGAAAGGAGAGTGGGGAAAATAGGAAGAAAAGAAACAAGCCTGCCGTGAAATTGTCAAGATCTCTATTCCTTCCTCTTCGTTGCAAATAGCAATGGCAACTGCAATGGCAAATGGAGACGAAGGACACAGTCAGAGACAGAGACAGGCTGACTTAAAAAACCCGACAAACAGGCAGACAGACAGAAAGACAGAAAGATAGGGAGAAAAAAGTGAATGTAGTGAATGTGGAAATTCTATCAAACGGGATAAGGGAAAAGGAGCAGAAAAGTGAAAGAGTAAAAGAGTGAGAGAGTGAGAGCGATGGGAGCGTTGGGAGAAAGGGAATTGTCTATGAGAAAATCAATCATTCAATCATTCAGCAACGCAGATAGCAGATAGCAGATAGTACATGCATATCCATGCGTATACACTCCACACTGCACATTTTCATCCGTACTCCATACCTCGGATGAGTCGTGTAGTTTCTAGTTTGTCTCTATTGAATAATACAGTCGGTTGATAAAGGAGCAAGAACTATCTACTCTACTGTCTCCTTGCTACTACTCACCTTCCTTTTGTACCACCACCAGTTACCAGTTACCAATTCACTAGTATTTTCCTCCTGAGAGATGATGCTATACAACAAAAACGTACATTCCCTCTCCCTCTCTTTCCCTTTCAATCGCCTCGCCACGGCTTTTCTGGTTCTGGTGCGATCTGAATAGTTTGCTCAAAATCTAATATCAAATGTACAATGTACAATGTACATTGTACATTCTACACTCTACAATACACTCTTTACTCTTTACACTTTATCTCTAAGCTCCGCATTATCTTCAGCTTAAATTCACCTAAGCGCACTTGAAAGCAAGCGAAACAGCGAGACTCGAGACTTGAGACAAGAGACGGAGAAGTAATAAAGATACAAGTTTCATTTTTTCATAGGTCGATCCTATGAAAAAACCCTAAACTTGGCTACAATACACAATACATAATATATAATATAGAATGTGCCTGTGTACTGTGTATGGTATATGCTAGAAGATTGGTGTAACGTACTTACATATTTGGGGAATTCAAAACTATTTTGCTGGAACACTAAGGCTAAAATAAGGCACTCATTCGCTACATGAATGTGCACAGTGTACAGATATATTTTCAGCACGAGATAAAACTATTTTGGATTTTGGAACGCGAGCTTCAATCCAATTCGATCAGTCGTCGGTCCTTTCTCCTTCAAGCCTTCACGATTCAAGATACAAACTCGGAGACAAAGTCATACCTACTCCCTAGAAAATAGACTGTAGAATGTAGAATGAACAGTGGACTCGGTGTTTCTTTCGATTCACACAATCAAGGGACATTCGACTTATAGAATCGAGCAGATCAGATCTAGATCAAGATGAGGCCCAATCTGATGTGATAAAACTAGAGACGAAAATAAAACTGAAGATCAAGATCAAGACCAAGACCAAGATTTGAGAGGGGTCTGACGAAACCCTCGGGCTTTTGTGGAATGGAAATGGTGAATTGGGCCGACTTTTTAGTACTTCCTAGTTGCTTTTTTTGGTTGGCTTTGGTTTGCGATCGAGTATTCTATCTATTCTATATTGCCATTAGACATTAGATAAATTTACAACGATTCAAACAGCCACATCTTTTCAATTTGCAATGGTGAAATACGAGAAACGTGGAGCGTAAAACGTGAAACTGTGAGTGTAAAAATCCACTCCATATTTCTTATACGCAATTTCGTCAAGCTAACGTAATTTTATCGTATTTGGTATTTGGAGTTGCTGGATGATTTGGATGAACCAAGGAATATTCCCATATTCCGGCGTAACCGCGATTGAAAAGTCTGAGAAAAAAGTCAGTTGAAAAGAGATATAAATGAAATGTCAAAGTCAAAGACAGTCAGAGACATCAACTTGGCTTTTATTTTATTTTCTTTGATGGTTCTTTTTCCTTTTCCTTTTCTGGTTCTGTTTCTTGCCTGTGGACCCGACGTCTTTCATTTCAATTTTCAATGAATAAAATGTCTTTACGAAATCTAAATCTAAACTATTTTATGTGGTATATTATGGCTTTTATCCAATCAATTTATGTACATTTTGAGATTCGAGATTCGAGATTTGAGTTTATGGGTGTAATATGAGGCATTTCCTTGAATAACTTTATTTTGGTGCTTTTCGTCGTTTAAATGGGTTTATCGTTAACAAAGAAATCGAAAGAAATGGGTACACTATACACTAGAGCTCTGACTTTAAATAAGACTGGCTGATTTGATTTTATTTGATTTGGATTTTATTCCTTTAGTCTTTGGTCTATCAATTGAAAGTTGTGCAGAGTTTGACTCGATGCTCATTTTCAATGCTCAATGCTCAGTGCTCAAGGCGCATTGTTCAACATTTAATTTTCAATTTTCAAACAGCACGATAAGAGTTCTGAGTTCTTTTGAACACAAACAAGTTGAGTTACAAACAGACCACCAAAAAACTGTAAAGTGACAACAAAAGTGTTTAACGTTTTTTGATTACCTTTTTGTTTAGCTCGTCATTTCATAAACATAAACATGATCAAAATAATCAAAACGGGTAGAAAACATTGCATGACGTTAGATCGCTCGTATGCTTTGTTTTTGTATCAGGGAAAATCATGTTTTTCAAATTTTGATCAGTCTTTTAATAGAAAATGGTAAAGAAATGGTGTAACTAATGTGAAGGAGAAAAGCGGGAAGAAATGGAGCGTATGCAGTATTTTGTATTTTGCATGTAGTGGAGCTACACGTAAGAAGTGAGTAGTTTATTATTTATTATTAATTTTCGTACAAGGTTCTCTACAGAAAGGACTCGTTTCTCATTTCCTTTCATGTTTCAAAAACAGTTTGAGTTTTGAGTTTGTAAAGACAACCCGCGATGAGTTATCAACTCAAAACTCGTCCTCCATCAACTTGTAAATAAATAGTCCGACTCCGTTTTATTCGACCTGACTTGGCTTTGGTTTTGATTTTGGCTTGATTCTCTTTCTGATGTCACGTTGGACGTAGTTGTGCACATGGACGTGGAATGTACTTTGTAAAACACATCGCACATCCGCTGTTCACTGTTCACTGTTCACTGTATATTATCTACATATATTTTCACCCAATCACCATGATTCCTGTCTCTCTGTCTGAATGTGTCGTCATAACCTTGTCTCATCTCATCTTCATCTTTTCTTTCCTCTAATGTCTAATGCTCTGGAAAACAGATGTAGACGGAGACACACAATCCAATCCAATGTAAAATTAGATGTATCTAGTGTGTACAAAGACCATTTTATTGAGTGGTGAGCTTCTTCTTGATCATTCCCTGAAAACTGAAAACTGAAAATCCATCATCCAAAATCCATCCCAAGATGGATGGATTTTGTTCAAAACACACATAACACAGAAACACGTGCCATCGTACAAGTTTAGAGTTTACTCTAAAACTCGAGATAAACTGATACAATGTAAATTGTAAATGTTGGCGTTTCCATTACTGGAGCTAAATTTAGTTCATCGGTGAGCTTTGTGTAAACTGGAAAGTGGAAACTTTGGATTGACGTCGGAATGAATAAATGGATAAAACAATTACGATTACGATTGCTCAACACTCAACACTCGACACAAGTTTCATATACAGATAAATCATTATTTTCCTCTAAACCATATCCGCAAATAAACGACAAATTACAAAATCCTCAAAGCTCAAAACTCAAAGCTCAAAGCTCAAAGCTCAAACCTCCAAAAGTACTATTTTGCGAGCAGTTCAAGTTTCAAGTACAAGTTTTAAATCTGTAACTGTTGACTGTACATAAATACCCATCACTTTCCCTGTGCAAACTGCTAACTAACAACCCACCAATTTTCAACTAAACTAGTGTGACAAAACTATTCATAATTCTTGATCCACGCTCCAAATTCCAAATTCGACATTCGAAACTGAAACTTGACACACTTGACACTTAACACTTAATCCCTTGAAAATTCCCACATATGAGTTATTTTTCTAATTAACCTCAAAATTCCAACCGTTTGCACTATTTGCTCGTAATTCGATTTAAATTGAACAATGAATTGGTTTATGGGGGTTCATTCACAATTTGGATTCTGGATACTGGTTTATGATTCACTCACAATGCAACTTTTTCAGTGACTAGTGGCGGATCTAAACGAAACCTACACCATTCGATAGATTTCGACATGCTGATT
>JAQGBH010000905.1:0-40325 GCA_034698265.1 Sminthurinus aureus | reverse complement strand
ATTGTGTGCAGATTTGATTTAACTGGGTTTCAAGTAGTTAAAACGATATTTAACAGGAAAAACTGAACTGCAAAGTTAATTTTGAATGTTGATTTGGTTTTTTGTGTACAAGTCAACGTAGAAGGAGACACTTACGCCAACTACTTCTGAGGAGAGTCCCTAGTCGCTCTCAATCAGTAGTAGTTTTGAGCTCACTTTTAATGTACAGGAGACATTGGGCGCAGGAGGTCTAAGTATCTAATTGTCTGGTGAGAGAATAGAGAAAAGAGAATCGGTCTACGCATAGACATTAGATATCTGATGTGTTGTGTGTTGTTTTGTGGTGTGGATTGTGGAGTGTGGAGAGTTTAGTTTAGTCGTAACCTTTCTTCCGTTTCACTAAATTTATGGCCACATAACAATAAGAATAAGAATAGGGATAAAAAGGATAAGGATACTAATTGTCGACATCTCTAAATCCGCTTTTCCTTTCTGCTCTTCTTCTTCTTCTTCTTCTTCTCACAATCAAATCAGGATTTAAATATTTGGATGTGAGGAATCCCATTGTCATTTCCAATCGTCGAGTTTGTATTCGTATTGACTTGGATCTTTGAACAATCTTCTTATGACTATAACTATGACGATTGACGATTGTGATGGTGATGACTCTGATACTGAATTTGGATTTAAATCTTAATGTGGAATGTGGGTCAGTGGATTAACAACGTGGAGAGAATAGAAAGAATCACACGATCAAAAAAAAAACATCCTCGTTTTATGTTTTATCCTCTATCCAATCCAATCCAATAATTTTCAGACCAATCCAAACCAATCCAATCAGACCTAGTGAAATCACCTACACAATTAAAACATGAAAAATATCAATTATCAATTATTTCTCAACATGAATATTCAATGTTCAATATCACTACAAATTACAAATTACTTCTTGTCTCCTTCTATTTTCGATCTTCTCAGTCTTCAACTTAAAATTTGACTTTGAACTTGTAAATGTTAAATTATATCTGTAAATTTTAATAGTTACCGATTACGGATTGCGGATTGATAGAGAATATTTAGTGACCGACTGACTCCTCACCAAATTCTAATTGAAAATTGAAATTCATGCCACTTGCCAGTTGAACTTTATGCCTAATGTCTACCTCTTGTAGCTTGTGTGTATCTTTGCCATTGTCTGTGGTATTTTATATTTGATATTTCATCATGTTGGTATTTTGGACAATGGCTGAATGAACTATGTGTATTTTGTAGATATTTATTACAGTATCAATAATCAATAGGATCAGTACCAAATATTTATACAGTAAATGGTAAATGATAAAAATGATAACAATGACAGTTGACAGTCGGTAAATTTACTGAATTCCAATTTCAATTCCAATGTCAGTTGGGGTCATTGAAATTATAAAATACAGTATAGAATATCGAATAGAGAGACACATGCATGAATCATGATGATCAAGTCTCGGTATTATGCTAATAATGTGTAATCAGTGAACTAAATTTGGTCAATGCGGAACTGCATGATGAGGATTGAGTATTCAGTGGTATCAGGTATGAGTGAAATACAGAATACAGAATACAGAGAGAAATAGAGAGACCTACTTGAATTTAATACACACATATAGAATATAGATACACATGAGAATATACATATTCCTATTTACGTTTTGGATATGATATGATATGTTATGATGGGATTTGATGTGTGACGTGTGTCAATCGGAGGGATTGGCCAGGCCAATTTTGTACAATATAATACTCTATACATAGATAAAAAACGGCGGTGGTCCATGTCACTGAATCTTGAATCTGAAACTCAAATGCAGATTCAGATTTAGAGTCAGATTCTGATTCAGACTATGAATATTGATGAGGGCGGGACGACTACATAGTACATACTAAAACAGTATACAGAGTAGATTCTGTATTGTACATTGAGAATCGAGAATAGAGAATAGAATGAGACTCGCTCGTCGCTCGGGTAAAAAACTACTGACCCACCTTTGGTCCTCTCTTTCAATTTTCAATACTGAAAATGCCAAATGCCAAGAACAAGAACCAAGAAGAAGACGAAGAGGAATAGAATAGAATGAAGAAGACGAAGACGAGTGTGTGTACGTGAGAATAGTTAAAATCTTGAGGGTTTGGTATAGAGTATGGTGTATGTACCTTGATGTAAATAGGTACTGTCAGGCAATTCAATTAACCTTTACGATCAGGAATCAGGAGCCCATGTGCTGAAAATAGCAAAACCTAATAATTTTACCACAACAACAACAATAATAATAATAACAAATACCATATGTAGATACTAGATATGTCTACAAATATAATCTATAAGAAAAGAATAATGTACACTTTTCAATGTAAAGGTAATGGTAATAGGAATTGGCAATAAGGATCCTCTTCTTTTTACTCCTGTCAGCAAACCATACCGTAGTATTCTATTCTACCTGATAAAAATCAGCCCTCATTCTTCTTCGTCTCTCTCGTTCTCTCTCTTACTCTACATGTGTATTTTCTTCTCTCTTCCTCTCCTCCGTCTCCTAAATCCTCCTCAACTATATAAAAGCAAAGACAATCAACAAGAACAATCACTCACTCTCAAGGTTTTCTCCTCTTCTTATCAAAATACGACAAGGGAAAAATCAAAAATTGAAATCAAAATCAAATAATTTTAAAAAGTTTATCCAGTGTTTTGTTGTGAAACAAGATAAATTGAGACATTGTCAAAATGAGGCACCACAAGTTGAGTGGTTCGTTCAAATTTCTAGTTGGAGTTGTAGTGGTTGTGAATCTTTTTTGTTCCTCTTTGGTGTTGGGTGTTCCGGATAAAGTTCCATCAAATTATCATCCGATCGGTTTGGACCAGCAAAGTCTCGCTAGTAATTCGAGACCAACTTTGGAATCCCTTTCAAGTGGTAATAAACAAGCTAAGGAATTGAGTTATGGTGGTGGTGGTTCATCAAATATTGGAGTTGGAACAAATTCTAATTTGAATTCATTCGCTGCTTTTGACTATGCAGCAAGTAATAATGTAAATGTTGGTGTTGGTGGTCAAGCTAAGGACAGTTCAGGTGGATACTCAAATAGTTTTGGTCCAAGTGCTGGTCCAGTTCCAAATCAACAGCAGGCAGCTGCCAGTGGAGGATATCCAACAGCCAGTGTTGATCAATCGGTGAGAAATTTAATAACAAGTTGTTTTAAAAATAAACGGAAAAAATGTCCTTAAAAACTGGAGAAACGGAGAAAAACTGGGGAAAATGACTGAAAAAACTAATACATGAATTGTGGTATTTGTTTTGTTTGGTTTTCACAGTATGGACCACCTTCACACAGCGGTTCTTATCCAGTTAATCCTGCTGCTGCATCTCATGGGGATCCACAAGGTCAATCCTATGCCTACTACTATCAACATTATCCAGGTTCTTCCGGTCGCCCTGGACCTGGAACTCATGTGAGTCCTGGAGAAGAAAATTTCTTTGATGGATTCGGTGATTTTGGAGGTGGTCTCGCTGGACTTGGTGGTTTAGGAGGACTTGGTGGTGTTCTTGCTCTTGCCAAAGGAATTTTGGCTATCAAACCATTCCTCCTTTTCGGTCTTCTCCTTTTGTTAGGAATCCCACTTCTCCTCTTGTTTTTGCCAATCCCAATCATCACCGTTAGTGGCATGGGAATCGGTGGTAATAGTCAAGCTAATCCATCTGGCACTCGTCAAGGTCCATCAATGATCACCTCTTATGTGAGTCAAATTTCTGATAGAATCTTAAACAGTGAGGAATGTTTAGAACGAATCCTTTGTAAAATGCCACAAGTCCCAGGAAAATTCCAGGGTAAGGCTAAAATTCTTTGGGAACAATATGGAAAGAAATACTTTAATAATAACACCCGTGTTCAAAGGGCTGTCACTGCCTATTTTGATGAAAGTGTCGGAACTGGACGAAGTCGAGTGTCAAAATGTAATCAGAAATTTAAATGCTCTAACAAATTTTTCTAAACTATAAATTAATATCATAATCATAAATTATATTACAAAATTAGGTAGGTAGGTATCAAATAATATAATACGAAACAGAGTATAAATCATAAATTATAATGATAATAATAATGATAATCCTTCTAATTTTTTAAATTTAATCCAATATCAATAATCGATAACGATATCGACTATCGACAGCATCACACTATAAAAAAAACAAAGAAAAAACTTTCAACCTCCGTTACATTTTATGATAATGTCCTCTTTTTCAATCTCAAGAAAACGTTCATTTACAGGAGGAGAAGGAGAAAAAGAAACTCTCGTAATTTTTCCTGATTGACAATTGAAATTTTACGACTAGTCTTTTTTAAAACTCTTTTCCCTATTTCTCCCATTCGATTATAATTCTTTCTTTTCTTTATAGACACACACAAAAGTCTACCGCCTGTTTCACTCTGTATTACTATTATTAGTATTTAAATAAGTACAGCAGGCTGTGCTTTGTGATTATTTGTTGTTTGTTATATGTTATTGCTGCTGCTGTTACTGTTACTGTTGAATTTAGGTATCGTTCTTTTATTTTACGACACCTCAATTTATAATTTATTCCCTCGACTTTAATGACTTGACACGTACCGTCCAAAAGTATAATATGTACATACATATTCAACCGGAAAGGAAAAGAAGAGAAACGAAAAATCTATTTATATATACTGTTCTTTTATCTTCTATTTTATTTATGTACAATTATTTATATTATAAAGTTGATGCTCATGCATCTTTTCTACACATTTTCTATACATTTTTAACGTGAAACGTTAAAGTCACACTGCTCACTCACCTACATTTTTTACATCTACAGAGAGAATGTTATTCAGTGCCTATAATATAAATAATACAGTTTATATTATAGTACTAAATAATTTTATGATAGGACAACTGACTTCTCTCTCTCTTTAATCATCTCCCGACTTTTTTTAATTACTATATTTACCTGAAAAAATATTCAATCAAAATAACACACAAGACCAAGGGAAAAATCTTTCAAAGATAATCATATAAAACAATACTTTGATTATTACGGTTTTCTTTTACCGTTCAAAATCAAACTCAAATATCAAATCAAAATAATTATATACACTTGCATTTTTTTAAAAAAATTATTATTGTTTTTTGTGTTACCTCTCTCTTTACATCAAATGTTTTTTGTTGTTATTATTTATTGTTATTAAGACAATCGACGATTAGTCGACCAGACTTTTTTTATTACTTGCTCAATATCTTTGACTGAACTGAACCTATATACATACACACGACGATGAAAGAGAAAAGGGGAAAAAAGAATAGGAGTATTATTAAGTATTTTAGTACATAATTATATAGTATGTAGATCACTTTATAATACAATAATATTTTTTATAAAAACTAATACAGTTAAAAAAAACAATGTTCTGGAGAATCCACAAGTTTTATATTCATTTTTCTCCAGAAGATGACAAAATGGGAATTTTTGGGGGTTTTTTTTATATGTGTGTAATGTGTGTGTATACACATGACACATATGACCAAAATAAGTATTAATAATAATTATTATATGGGACAAAAATGGGACAAAAAAATATACGCAAAGAACCAAAGTAAAAACTACATTATAAAAGACACCAACAAAATCAATATCAACAAACGGCAATGTTTATTGTTAATTGATTTTGTTTTGATGTCTGGACAAAAGGAACAAAATGACGAAAAGTAAGACTGACCTTTGACACTGTTTGTAATTATTTTTTATACCTTATACGTAGAAAATGTATTACGAATAGTAACAAATACACACATACGAACTTGACCTTTTTTTATAGCCTAGGGAAGAGACGCTACATAATTAATTAAATTACAAAGTATTTATTAGTTTTACATAATGTACTTAGTTTTGATATGTAGTTGACAAAAATACTTACAAACAAAACAAACCACAAAAGTGACCAAAGTTTTCACTATATTAATTTTAAACTTACGTGTAGAAAATATACTTAGAAAAAGGGTGACAAGCTTTTGTGAACTTTGAACTTTGAACTTGACTGTACTGTGATGACCTTAAACCTTAAACGTTTTATACATTAATGACCAATTTTTTATACTGACATAGTTCAAAAACCTGTACAAAAGTGTACAAAACATGATTAATGATTATTATTGTTTTGTTTTTTATCCCATGACATTTTTTGATATTCAACTTAATACTTTTGTACATTGTGTTTTGATTTACCTGTACTTTTTACACATTTGAACCTTGAACATGACCCGTGAATGACAATCCAAAAGAGAAACCTTCCGTAAATTGTTGATTATTACATAATATTTTTTATAGAAAAAGTGAAAAAAAAACACGTTGTTAACAACTGGTTATTTTTTTCCTACTCCTTAAATTATTGTAAATAAATTATTATGCATTCATGTATGATGTAAATATGATACATGATAGCTAAAACAATAAAAAAAAAATGAAAACAACAGGTTTATTGTTGATAATTGTTATATATTATTATATATTTGTTATTATATGATGCTGTTAAAGATGTAAAGAAGATATGAAAAAGATGAGAATAAATCGAAAACTGTGCAATTATTTTTAAAACTTGAGCAATTTCAACGCCTTTTACTTTTTTCGTGCAATTTTTACGGCATCTCAGTGGTTTAAATGGTTTATTATAACCTTCAAATCGATCGTTCATTTGTCTCGATTCTCTTTTCTTGGTCAAGATTCAATTTAGAAAAATCAATGTGTCTGATGATGGTAAATTGTGACACATTTGAAATTACAAAATTAGAAAAGGTCATGTACTTCTGAACTTGATATGTTATTTATATACATTGCAATACCAGCGAATTGAGGGTTGAGACTTGAGACTGTAAATTTTACACTAATTATAATTGTCTGTCTTGGTCTACGATCTACAATCTACAGTCTACGCATAATAATTAAGCATTATTTATTAAGAATTGAGAACAGGGAAGGAAAATAAAAGGAAAAGAGAAATGCGGATATACGACTTGTAAAATGAGTGACGTTATAACGGAACGGTTTTGGTTTGTGAATTGTTGTGAGTTGGGAATACAAATGCGTAAGTGTATGTAATATGTACCTATGTAGATATGGTATGTGTTATTTTAGATTTTAGTGTGTGAGCATTGTTGTTGTTTTTTTACATCCTCTTCCCTCTCATCTACATTCTAGATACCTTCTACATTAAACATGGTGCATGGCTAACAATAGAAACAAACCAGACTTGAGTTTAGAGTTTTGAGCTTTGATATTTGAGCCTAGAGCAAGCAAGTGCATAAATAGATTTACATGTGTAGAAAATAGAAATTACAATACAATACAAAATACATCATCATGTTTTATTATAGCCATTTCAGCCACACAGGAGAACAAGAAGAAGTTTGAAGTTTACAGGTGAACCTTTTATGAGAAGGCCTAGTGACTATGCAGACTATAGTGAAAGAAGACAGGCGAGGCGGTGAAAAATCCTATGAAAGACGACGGGGGTTCTTTTTCTCTATCTATATAATATCTTTAACTCTGAATGTTTCTTCTCTCGTCCTCAATGGGAATAGAATGAGAAATCAGATGTGCATTTAAAATTCCATTCATCGTCATTTGACTTGGCCCAATTTCATACATTTACTGGCTAAGTATTTCTGTTTCACATTGGCCTAAGCAGTTCAAAAACACACCTACATATCATCAATCGATACAAAAAGGACAAGATATGATACGATAAATATAGTCGACAGTTTTATGTCATGAGGAAAAACATTTAATGTTTGAATTAGAAACAACAATCAACGATTAGAAATTAGAACTATTCTTTACATATCAACATACAATCAACACAAATACACACACGCTCTCACTCATTCATTCATTCATTGAAGATCCCTGATACAGATCATTTTTATACCCATTTATGTCTAATGAGCAGTGGTCATCACCATAGTGATAATTGATAATTCGTCTATATGGTAATCGAAAGTCAAAACTCATAAGCGTAATTTCGGATGTGCAGTAGTTCCACTCCCAGTTCTTCCAGTTTTCTCATTACTTTTCACTCGCGGACATTGAGGACGAATTTGAGTGGGGAGTCTTCTTCGTATGTGTTTTGTAGCCACTGAAAATATTATCAAAAAAACTATTACAAACCCTACTGAGAACTGCAAAGTGAATATATGGAGAGAAACTCTTAGACGTCTTGGAAATGTTAGCTTACCCCATTTTTGACCAAGAATCTGTAGAAATTCGACATGAAACATAAAATTGGTTGTATTGTTCTAAGTTTCACATGTAAATTATGAATTATGAAGGAAACTGAGAAAAACATTGTAAGGATATAAAATAGTCTCATAAAAAACCTTACTGGACATTCTGCATGTAGAAACTGATTGTTGAGATGCTGCTCATTATTACGCCAAAATAAAGCTGCTCCCGTCGTCGGTCTGATTGCTGTACAAAATACAAGACAATAGTACAGTTTTATGTAGAATATTAGCAAAATACTTCAAACTCTAGGATATAAACGATTAAAGTTAAAAATGGACAAGTTTTGATAGTTTGGATTTCTTTACATAAGCCAAGCAAAGGAAAGACCGTGTCTCCGATTTCGACGCCGTTCAACTAAAAAAACAAAGTTACGGCTGCAAAGTTTTGTATCAGATATTTTGTGATTAGCAATATTGGACTTTAAGGTAACTTCACAAATCTTACGAAAATCATAAATGTAGCAATTTCATTGCTCCTCAGTGCGTGAGCTCCTCCTTTTGCCTTGAATTTCACCCGAAAATAATTATTGTCAAAATTAAAACGTTTCGTCATAGTACACAAAAATATTGTCAACTTTTAAGCGTTTACCGAATCAACTTCAGGCCAGTAATATCCTCCTAAGTAAAATCATTAATCGTTTGTCATGCACCATTCATTTATCGTTATAAAGTTCAACTTTGAGTTATGTTTAAAACTGGAAACTGAAATTTTTTTTTTTTTTTTACCAGCCACGCTCAAGGAAATAAAGAGATCATCTTCATCATCCAAATTTAATCCAGTAATGTACTCTATCCGTCTACAAATGCTTCTTAAGTGAGCGGCAGAATAAAACCTGGGTGACAACGTGAGATCAAGAGAAGCTTTTTGACTCAACATGAAACTATTGACAGAATTGGCAGTTAATTTTGGCATTGGTTTTAGTCGTTTTACTCGACCTAAAAAAGTACAAGTAGATAATAAATAATGTTAAGCATGTCACAAAATTTCAAACATTCTAAATCCTACGCACTGAAATTACACATTAAAAATGTATACATATGAAAATCATCGTGATTGAGTTACTAAACGAATTTCCAGTTATTTGTTCAATTTCCTGTTCGTCCTTTAAAAAGTCATGGATTTGCATCAAGTCCGGTTTTCGATGTAGCCTTTCCATTTTATCTGCAAAATAGGGAGTCAACAATAATTTGAAAAACGTACCTACTCAGAAACACTAATGATAGCCATTTTTACATCAATTACTTTTGAAAAAAACTAAAGATATTTAAAAAAATGTACATAGAATGATCGGATTGTTCTTCTTCCAGTGATAGTAGCACTTCAAATGCCGTGTTTTGTTCTCTGTCTAGAAAAAAAAATCAAAAGTAAGGGTAAATTTTCTTTTAGGGGAGTGTGCTGTAATGATGATAATGTGGATTATGGATTGTTTATAAAATTCATTCACTAGACTTTTAGGAAAGAAACCTGAATACGAGCCGATCCTTGACACAAACTTAGGAAATTCCCAAGAACAATATTTTTATCCGGGTTCTTCTGCTTCGTTCCAATCTTTTGAAATTTTCTTTGAGCTGTAAAATTGTACACAAAAAGTTGAAATGGCAGTAAAAAAAACCCCCAAAAAGGGATGATTTTCAAAGCTTGAGACTTGAGACCAAACTTAAAAAAAAAATCAGATTGAAAATTGAAAATTACCCGTTTTAAATAAATTTGGATGTTGCAAATATCGACTTGGTGTATAGATTTTTGATGAAAAGAGGGTAAAACTTCCTTTTTGCCCCTTTGTCCAATGTTTATCGTGCTACATAATTTCACTAATTTTAACCACAATTTGTTTTTTACAGTTAAACTGCATGTGTATTTATAACTTGTATTGTTGGAAAACTATTGATCTGGTTCAAATTATTCCGAGTAACATAAATTCAATTTACTTTACTTCCTGAATCGTCGCCCATAATTTGTCCTGAATTAGTCGACGAAACCGATCTTTAGCAAGACCACGGGAAGTTTCAGTCTCGTTCAAAGCAAAGGCAAGCCATTTTACAGCCGATGAATACATTCCTTCAGATTTTAAATTTTACAAAAAAACATGTGAATATTCATTATTTTACAACAAAAGTCCTGTAAAAGTGTCAAATTATTTATATTTTTTTTGTGAAAATGGTACCAAATTTTCTTGCAGTGTCTGCTAATCCAATGCACTGCCCTACATTCAAACTTATCCCCGTTGAAAAATTTCCAAAAGACCCGTGAGCAAACTAGCACAAAACATGTAAGTAGATCATTCAAAATATTTACTGTTTTTCATTGTTCACGACTTGATAATTCAGTGATAATTGGTAATCCATAACTAATTAAATTCATGTCTGATGTCTTTTCATATTTAAATTCATGATTCACGACCTACTTTTTATTGAATTGGATTAGCAGCTGAATTTTCAATTTACCTGTGTCATATTGTAATCATAAATGAACTGCATGAGAACTAGCAAATATGAATATTCTCTAATGTCTTTCGGAGATGGATCAAAAGACAATTCCAATTTTGGCACGAGCTCAACTAGTTAAACGGAAAGGTGAGAAACGAGACACGTCATAAATTTACAAAAAAACTATAAACACAGTAAAATAGTAACTGTTCTAGTGATTTATCTATATTATTGATTATTGATTACGTTGTTGACGAAGGAGTGAATGAATTTTCTGGTAGTGATGCACCTGTCTTCTCAACATTTGATAAATGAGGAAGGGATGATGAAGCACAGCTAATAACGTTAGTTCTCGATCACTTAAATTGCTCCAATTTTCCAACCCCCTCATCATTTCACCATTATAACTTTTGATGTAACTGCAACAATCCAAATGAAAGAGGAATTAAATATGCATCACGAATAATGTTGAATCTTTTGAGCCTGGAGTTTTGAGTTTCAGTTGTTGCTAGGAAATTTTTTCATCGTTGTCATAAGTCTTGTACTTTTGTATAATGGCGTTATGTGGATTTTCCTCCGCCGTTTTGAACAACGATAGATACTGCTCTTCCAAAAAGATGATAAAGTCTGTCTCCTCCACTAGAATTCTATAAAGACCGGGTAAACTCACAGCAAAATCGGAGCCAGTATTCATCGGCCAATTATAAAATCCATTGACTGGCTCAGGAAAAAAATCCTCGTCATCTTCAAACTCATCCAGTTCGTCAAAATTGGCATATTCCTCTACTTTCGATTTTTCTCCATGCGTAAGAGTAAGAATAAACGGTGAGCAGGAGATTAGGAGCAAAATTGTTGTGATGATCATGTGAGCGTGTTGTATGCACGTTCCAAATTTTAGTTTTTGTTGAACAATTTCCATCTTGTCATATTTTATGTAGATTATTTTCCACTTTTTCACAAATTTTATTTTAAATTTAAATCAGTATACTCTCTTCCTATCAGCAGTACATTCGACAGTTTCCATTTTCCATTTTGATTTGTGATTGTAGAGTAGCCGGCGTGAATAATGAGAAATGAGAACCAGAAAACTGTTTAAGCCACATGAAACATGCAACAAAAACATAAGCACATAGACGAAAATGTTTCTTCACAAATATAGGCGAATGGCGAATGGGAATCAAAAGAATACTAAATACTACAATCATTACCCAGCACTTAGCATAAGTATCCATTATGATGATTGTTATCAACATTGTTTAATGTTTACTCTGTCTCATAGTCATAAAACGAAGGACTTTGACTTCAATTGTGAATAGAAATGGCGAGTGGAGCAATACAAAATACAAAACTTGGACCTGTTCATCAGATGAGGATAAAAGCTGGACCCAAAAAGCCGGAAACTCAAATTCTACACAAAATTCTCAAGGAAAATGAAGGAGTTCATCGTTTTTATCAAGCTCTTTAGTCGAATTTTTCCGTTCTGCGTCGTTTCGCTCAAAATCTATTTTATATTTCCTAGCCGACTGCATTTTCTCTGCTATTTTTTCACCAACAGACATGTTGAGGTTTTTCCCTTTTTCCCTCTGTTCGCTAGTTATGTCTCCACCATTATGGGCTCGTTGCTTTTTACTTCTTACATCCCTGAATAATTACAGGAGCTTAAAACGGAATTCCTTGTCCTTGCTTAAAAATCTAGTGGAAATCTCAATTCAATTTTCCTTCACTGGCCACAGTTCAAAAAAGAAATCAATGGGATGCAAAATGTAAAAGTGGACAGTTTTTACCTGATGAAAAGAATATCAACGCTGAATTTCATTTGTCATGAATCAACTTGCCAGTCTTTTTTCGTCACTTTTTCACGATAGAAATCGCTATAGATACCTCTAGAATTTAGAATGTCTTTGCATAAAAATTTAAGTTATGGTCGGAGGTGAGATGGGTAAAAATAGGATTACTGACACTGAATAAAATCACAGAAAAGAAGCGATGGTTTGTGAATTTGTTTACGTGATGTAACTAGAATAATTCAATTCAATTGTATACTGATCATTGATCATGATCAGAAGTAGATCAGAAGGAGCCAGCTTTAGAAATACACTCGTGAAAAAGGCTAGAAAAATTTCGAACGGCGTTCAACTTAAGTTGTTAACTCGTTCAATCTAAAGAGAGGGCTATTTTTATTTTTATTGCTTTAATTTCGACACATGAATATTGTTTAGAGTAATGGAAAATAAACATGAAAATTGATGTGTTTCTATTGGCTACCAAAGACTTGGTAATTTTTTAGCTCGACGAAAAAGTGGCAGACATTTAATGTCGGAGCTTAAAATGGTATTATTTACACTTCCAGAATGGGGCTACGAAATAATATTTTTTGTACCACTATGAACTACGAATATATTCGAATACAAATAATACAAAGGTGACATAATAAAACAAAGACTATAATAAATAGGCATATTTTCAATTTTCAATATGTCTGGAGCCATTTCGTTGCAGCTGAAAAGAGAAAAACAATATTGAATATGCATTAGTTTTAGTTGTAGCCATCTTTTTTTACTCAAGAAAAATGATACCAGTTAATTAAGTACTAAATTATGAAGCATTTAACAATTACTCCATTTCTGTCCAAGTACGATGGGGCAAGAGCCGAACCGCAAACGAGTATCAACAGTCCTAAAATTTATTTTAAAAGGTTTTGAGAGGTAAATATATTTATGCTTACTTTGATTGATTATAACAATCTTAATGATTATAATTAGATAAAAAATTACCCATCTTCAAGGTGATTATGCCAAAACAATGCGGATCCCATTTTTGACGCATCCGTAAACCCGAGAGAGGTGAAAGCAATTCGGCCACCAACTTTTGGTGTGTTCAACTATACACACCCAACATTTCACAATATGTAACACTTTTGCTAATTATTGTTATTCATATTTTCATTTATAATACGAGACATGAAAATGGACTTACGAAAATTAAAAAGGTCGAAGCTCCATGGACAAAATTGGAAACTTTATGTTCACGAGGGAGCTAAAAAACATTGTGATAAGCGTTATAACTTTTCAAACAATGATATACACAGGGTTTAATGTTTAAGTAATTTGTAAATATGTAAAATCTAGTAGTAAATTATCATACTCGTTGAGGATAGCTTGTTGGTTGGAAATGAGCACCAGGTAAATGAGATTCGACATCAATTGGACTGTCTGAATATTTGCGATTGGTCACCAAGGAAATTTTCTTATTTATTTTCTGTACATATCGTTGTCCACTCTCTTTGAGATTACAATTCATTCCCGGTCTCAATGTGGCTTTTCCATCTTTACTCTCAGCCACTGGATTGTACAATCTTTGAAGACAGTTGAAAGTATCTTTCCTCATTTGAAAAGAATCCTTTGGACTGAGAAAATCATGGATTTTTACAAGATATGGAGATTTACTCAGTAACTCTATTTTATACGGAGAAATGGAAAATTGGACGGATCTGGAAAATGGCAACGCAGCATCACCGTACCAACATTTCAAAAGATAACGATCTTCATTCTTCTACAAATAATAAAAACAATAAACAATGATTAAGTATTATTACAACCTTTTTTATTCTACAAGCATTAAAAATATTAAAAAGACCAGACGGATTTTCGAATTTTGAATACGCACTTGCCAATTATCTCCAGTGCAAAGATGCATAAAATTTTGAATATTCATCTCTGTATTTTGTTTCCCGTCACTGATAATCATTTTCTTAACTTCTGCTTTGACAGTACTCAATGTTTCACGATTCTCTTCATAAAAATCTATCGTCTCGATTTTACATGTGAACGTTGATTGAATTTCATTATTAATGAGGTCCAAATTTTCATCGTGCTAAATATCATAAAAAGTAATCATAATATTTTTCATTTTTACATCAAAATCCGGAATCGAGAATTTTTTAAAAATAGTTATCTTTTATAAATTGTTACATACATCTTTGATGGCTTTTTCCAGTGCTTTTTTTACATTTTTATAGTCCATACCACCATTTTTTTTGGATTCTTTCAGTGCATAAGCAATCCAATCTATGGCTGATGAGTATAACCGCTGTTGTCCTGATATTTTTGAAAGAATAAAGAACAATAATTTTTGGATAAAAATTATCACGAAATCTATTGGAAAATGTATAACAAAACAGCAGAATTTACCAGCAACAAATCCCATTTCAATTGCCATGACTGAACTTAAATTGACACCAGTGACCACATTTTTTCCCATGATTCCCGACGCGAACTTGTTGACATCATAATCATAGAAATACTGGATGTGAGTCAAAAGGGATGAAAAGTAGTGGACCTGCAATGTAAATTCGACGCGGTTATTTCATGTTTCAAATGTCGATTTTCGGTACAAAATCTTCTTTGCCAGTGAGTACTGTCTAATTTTTAACTTTTTACAGCTTACATCTTGTTGTGTTGGCCAATCCTTTTCATTGAATTTAGGCATGGCTTTACCTAACAAGAAAGATGATTTTTTTTGGAATTGTCTATCTACTGGAGGTAGAATGTAGAAGTTTTGATGAATCTTGGACATTGGAATTTTCTTGTCTCTCACTTTTCTCCTCGAGCAAGGGGTAAATCCGAAGAAACTCATAGACGATTCGCCTCAACATTTGTAGAATTAAATGAGGATGATTTAATGTGGCCAATATTGTAAAGGGCTTTCCCGTGACTTGACTCCAACGCTGAAGACCTCCGATTGCTTCAATTTCATATCTCCTCAAAAACCTGTTTTACGTTTAATACATAGAAAATACAAATTACAAATGACAAATAATTTTTTTACTGTTTCACTTTTTTCTAATTTTGACATTGATCAGTACAAAATACAAAATATATTTTTAATGTCTATACAATATTGATTCTTCTTAATTTTAATTTTTACCGATGAATCAATTTGTCCAGTTGACTCGCCTCGGGATCATTCGGATGTGGAATATCTTTAAAAGTCCTTTTCAGGAACTGGTAAAACGCTGCTTCTTCAATGACGAGTCTGTGCAGAGCGGGAAGTGACACTGGAAAATGATCAATACTATTTCTTGACCATTGACCTTCTTCCCTGACACTGAATGGCAGTGAAATCCGATGATCAAATTCTCTACACACAAATTATTTTATTGATTAGAGGTTATGGAAAATGGAAAATATAGGCTTCTTTTGTATAAAACATTACTTTGATCTTTGATCTTACCTCCTATTGTCATAATAATCATCCAATGGCAATTTTATTGTTCCAGGTCCACCATCTTTTAATTTTAATCCATCAACAATTGTCATTAAAAGAAAAGATACAGTTAAAAATATCCAGAGAGTTATTCTTTTTAGTTTTTGTCCGTCAATCCGAATATCCATTTCGCCCCTCATTCCAAAAAGGGTTTCGTTCATTATTAATTAATACCAGAAAATGAACCAGAAAACTACGATACTGCATAATATTTCTATTCACTATTCAGTGTTCAACTTAACTATTTAGTTTGCTAAATAGCCTGCATTTTCTACAGCTCTGCGATCTACGAGTAATTCAATATTCAATACGGCATACAGCTGAAACTGAATGTAGAATAAAATACTAATACTGCCGGCAAGTGACAAGTGTAAAGCTTGTTTATTAAATATTAAATAATTATTGTAGAAACAAACAAATTAATAACTCATGCATTAACTCCAGTTCGTCAAAGAAACCATTCATGAATTCACACTCATTCATTCAGTTCAATTTTCAATTCATCCATGTATTCTTACTGTATGGGCAAAGTCAGAGAAGAAAAACCCTCGTTTCATCATTACACTTCGAAGTTCTAACTGTATGAATTATTCAACTTAAAAATAGGTATATGTTTTCCCCCAGGATTTTTAATGGAAAATTATCATAATACCAGTGGTCGACTGTTCCATATCTTCTTGACCGTTTCCACGGACAACCCCGTGATTTGAGCCAAAAAGGGGAAATGATGATGATGAGTCAAAATTGGACTAATATTTAATATTCCTATGCATCAACGGTACTAATAGAAAATGTAGTTATAATGGAGACTCAAGGAGTGTCCAACGAGTTAAAAGTCGAGACCCAGCTCATTCGACGTAGTCTTTGGCGCTGATTCCGACTATAGCGGTCGTTTTCTTGAAAGGGCCTACGTTTTTGCTCAAAATTAAGAAAAAGTTGAAAAATTGAGACTCAAAAACCAGAAAAACTTTTTTTAAAGTTTAAACGCCGTCCAAGTATTACAATTCTTCACAATTTTGCAAAGAAAAACCAGTTTTTCAAGGAGAATTTTACATGAAAAATAAAAACAGTACATACATTCGAGCCAATTTTGTATTTGAATCGGTAGGAATTTCTAAGCCAATCTGTACTAATTTTGGTTCCTGTGGAAGGCGGAGCATGAAATAATATTGGAAATGCAAAATTTGTTTTAATTGTTATGAATTTTTAGGAGAATAAAGGAAAAATTGAAGGAGAATCCATTTGAATCTCACTACTCATTTATTCAAATCGTACAAATTACCACCACGTTTTAGACAGGAGAAATGTCAGTAAAATCAGTGAAATCGGGGCAAAATCATGTGAGCGGCATGTTGAAATTCATGATGAAAAATCTCAGGCGATCGTCCAAGTGTAGGTGACTCGTCCAGTTCCAGTTCCAACTGCAGCTCCGTTTCCAGTCGACTGAAAGCTGACATGAAAAGGTGTCACAGTGGCTTTATCCCCCAGTGGCCGTTTGAGTAAAACTGTTTAGTCATTCACATGACTAAACAGTTTTAATCAAACAACACAACTCACAAAAGAGAAAAAAACTGGTACTGTTTACTAAAAATGGCTCAAAAATATTAAAATACTAAATAATTCAAAGGGATGAACATTCAAAGGAAAATGAGAAAAAACTCACGTGATTATGAAAACCATTGTAATTTCCCAATCACAAATCACAAATGCTAAGTGTTGCAAAAGTCAAGATTCAAGATCCACACAAAAGGAAGAGAATTGAGGTGGGAAATGGAAATGTAGAGTGCAGAGTCGGAGATTTCCCTTGTTCCTTTTCCGTGTTCAATTTAAAATTACTGTTCAGTTTGTGAGAAAAATTAATCCTGAATTTTTAAAAATTGAAATGACCAAGTTAAAGTAGGACAAGTTTACAGAACAAAACAACAAACAAGCCACCGTGGAATTTAAAAGAAAAATGACTCGAGGTGGATATGTCAATGTGTCCAGTTACCAGTTACCAGCTGCAGCAGAGCTGTTTGGAAATTATTGAAACCAAACGTTTGGGCAGACGAATGCATAAAAATGTACATTTCGTGGGTGATATAACGTTATGGGACAAAAGCGTAGTTGCTCACTTGCAAAAACGGACAGATGCATGTGCTACAACATGTAATCTGTCGGTTTTTGCAAGTGAGCAACTTTGCTTTTGTCTGAGAACGTTATATCGCCCACGAAATGTAATTTGAGCCTTGAGCCTTGAGTCTGGGAACTCTAGACTCAAAACTGTCGGACGTTGTAAATATATTTGAGAAACTGCTTCGATTTTATGTTTCCAATCAAACGTTTGATGTTTGATATTTTGGCATTCAATATTGTACAGTCTACAGTGATAGAGTTGGTGTTCTTTGCGTCATACAGATTGCAGATACTCTCCTCACTCACTTAAAATATGACGTCCGGCCTGTAAGATCGGATTATTTGTCATGACTACTTTGGAACGGTGTTGGGTCTCGATCATCAATGATCAATGATCAGTCATCAGCATTACACACTACATTACATTTTATCCATGTCTAATATTCACGCCTTGTACATTTATAAGATAATTTCACGTCAATTCAGCATTCAGCATTCTCATGAGGAGATTTGAGATTTGAGATTTGAGTTTAAAACCTCTTGCAAACTCTTTCAAACGCATGAGTATAATGAGTAACTATAAATACAAGCATTTTCAAATGTGGCAAAAAACTGGAGTGAAAACTGCATCAAATTTTTCAGTTTTCAATAAAAATTGGATTTTTAGTCTTAAAATAAATTTGTAGGAAATGTATAGACTGAGGTAATATCCATTGTCCTTTGTCCTTTGTATTTGCATTGCATTGCTGCCTCTTATAATTCCCTGTGTAATGAGTACTGAGCTTATACTATATACGAATTTGTCAGTTAATTTAAATTTTACTACTGTAATTCAATCTCAATGTCTCAATTAAAGTCCAAACTTGATTTCATTTTTCCATGCATGCATAATATAAATTCTCTAATCTCTAGCCTCTAGCTGGATATGATTTAGTGAGTAAGAAAGTGCAGGTTTTGCACTGAATCGACCTAATTATCATGCTATTTTTGATTATTTGTAAATAAGTCAACCAAAAGTAAATTACATCTACATGCAGAATGTAGACAAATTATGAACATGACCATAATAAATAATAAATAGTGAAAAATAGCAAAAGTAAAGATACTAATGTAGCTGATAATAATGATTACAGATATTATGCTATAAATTATAAAGTTGATGCTTTAAAGCTTTTTTATTTATATACTGTTCAATCTTGAATCTAGAGTCTGGAGTCTTATTCATTCTCATGCACAATATATAATATGATTTATTTTTTATGGATAAAAAAAAGCTTCGTCATCGCTATTTACTAAGATAAAGATAAAGACATAAACAGAAAACAGACGGAATGAATAGAGAATAAAGGGGTATTATAATGTATTATGTAAGTTTGACCATGAATTTTTGTCCATTCATAACGACTATAGACTATCTATTTTATTTTATTACTTTAGCTCCTTTATCCTTTATTTATGCATATATGTACAAGAAGTAATAATAATGATAACATATTATAGAATACCAAATAGATTGATTTCACATTCATATTTATATTTGTTTCATTCATTGCAGGATGCAGCATGCATAAATATTACAAAGTATACTTATAACTTATAGCTGGAAATTTATTTTTTGTCCCGAGTTTTTGTCCTCCGCATCATATGCAAATACATAAATATTATCCAGCTGAAGAAAAAGAAGGCAAACAAAATCTTTTCTTTAGTTACACTTTACTATTTACTATTTACTTGCACACTGTGTAGAAAAACTGCATTGAAATTCGTATATATATGTACATATTTAAACTCGTATGTAACTTATAGATACAAATTTTCCTACGAGTATAAAGTATAAAATATGATATAAAATGTTATATCATCTGTCATAAAATATTATGCGCTGCATCCCAATTCTCCTTTCTCCATTCTCAATTCCCATTCAATCCATTTCATTCCAATAGATGCAATGCAGCATTAAAACTTCAAGCCAATAAATATTATACCGCACAGTCTGTAAATATCGCCCCTCTTTCTCACTGGTCTTAAACAAAGAATATAATTTTTGTTATTAGAAGACGTAATATTTTAAAAGCATTCAAAATTCACAGCGTGTTTTACTCTTATTGTATTCTAAAAAGCTTGCAAAAAACTATTTAGAATTTGAGGAGCTTTCATTCTTCAGGATTTGAAATTGAACGGTAAATAAATAGTACCGATATGATCAATTTTTGTTTTGCAGTGTGTAGTGTGTATTTTGCATAGAGCTTTCGATACTAGTACATAGTACATGCATATTTTAATGTCCTAGTCTTATTTATTTCTCATGTATACATGTACGAATTATGCGGACATACTGACAGACTGATGAATTTGCCACTCGTCTCATCTTATGTCTCAAAAGTCACAAGTCAAAACTCGCAACATTTGTACACTCTCAGTCTTATTTTGATTCCTGATCGTACAATATATTTATTACTGGAAATCGAGACTCGAGACTCGATGGAAAACCCCATATCCAAAATCCAAACGTAATAATATTTTATATTATTACTTTTGTTATTCAAATCAACTGTGAATACTGAACACATAGATAGCTCGCAGCCCACACAATAACAATCACAATCACAATCGTCCATCTCGTATTTGAACAAACATAAAAATTGTGGTTCTTGTTTGTTTTTTTTGAATTCCATGTACATTTTTTGTGTAAAATCTCTCTGAATTTGGCTAGTTGTTCTCTCTGTTCTATGTTCTGTGACTCTGACAACTTCAAGTTTGTTGTTTGTGCAATCCCACGCGAAAACTTGCACCAAGTATTTACTAACCACCGTGTTTTTGATTCTTGATTCTTGATATTAAGTTGACTTGTTGGTTGTTGGAACTTGTAACTTGAATTGAAGTGATATATTTTCTTTGTTCACTTAATTTGCATTTTCCTACGTGCAAAAGCAAAAGGGTGGATGATGGAGCTGAGAATGAATCAACGAACCAATGTGTGCAATATGAAGTATGAAGTATGAATAATCAAGAACCAAGAACATAAAAATATTCAGTGTTCAGTGTTCAAGACAAAAATTCATGCAAGTACCTACTGGTTTTGGATTTTGGATTTTGAATTTACTTGGAAATTTGAGACAAACATGATACAAATTACGAATAAAACGAACGAGAACGAGTGAATGAATGAAGAGTGGATTCCACGTGGACTGTAGTTTATAAAGTGCACAGTGCACCTACAACCTACAGATATTTACCGCTTTTAAATTCTACTGTACTTATACCTACAAGTGTACAAGTGTACCTATAAAAATTTGAGACGGTTGCATTCCTAATTTCTATTCACGTCTTCTCTTCTTACATTGTACATGGACATTAAACATGCCTCGTCATTCTTTCTTCTTCTTCTTCTTCTTCTTCTTCTATGTACCTTGTTACTTTTTATAGTGATTCATATGGAAAATACAAAGAAGGTATTATTACTGCATTTTATACATCTATGGTACGTTTCTACACATAGTTTTGCAATGTGATCATCTCTAAATCGGGAATCGGAAAACTGTCAACTGTCAACTTTTAGCCTCTTCAGACCTTAAATCTTAAATGCACAACTTTTATATTGATTATTGACTTTTTTCCGTGCAAAAAATAGAAAACAAAACCTTTTTACGATATTTATGTATATTTTGCACTCAACGTTCAACATTCAACGCTCAACGCTCAACCTTAAAACAAAATGTGTGGTTTATTGTGGATGAAATGTCGGTTAAAAATCGTAGCAAAGAGCATCTGCCGGCTGCCAATCTGTCATTATTGATTATGTTTGTTTCGTGGTTAAAAATAGGCGCGAGTAATCAGTAACCAGTAATCACAATATCTATTTTTACTTGATATTAATAGACGTGATAAGCGATAAGGTGAATAAGCTCAAAGCTCAAAGCTCAAGTCTCAAGTTAAAGTCAAAGTCAAAGCATAATAGATAGCAAATTGGAAGCACATTTGTACATTCTCCAAGCTTCAAACTTGAATCTATATTCATAATACAAGATACAAGATACAAAAAACATTAAACACCGTGTACTCGTATAAATAAAATACAAGAGAAAAAAACCAGTCTGGACTCTTTTCTATTTTTCTCCAGTCTCCAGTCTCCAATCTCCAGTCCATTCCAGCCCAAGTTGTCCTATGCATAATAATAAAAGTTTAATGTACAGTGAGCGAGTTAGTGAGTGAGTTGGCTGAAACTGATTAAAGATGTTTAAATGTAGAGTGTAGATGATGTGCCTAATATATTGTAAAATGATGTATGATATATTCTTCTATATTCTATAGATACAAGATATAACATAATAAAATGAATAATCAAGTATCTACAACTTTGTTACAGTCAAAATTGGACTGATCTAACTCTGACTTTGACTCTGATAGTTTTTTGCAATAGGAAAATTGTGTGTGATTTTATATGGTGTTTTGTGGTCTCTAAATTGTAGAGTGTAGATTGTAGATTGTCCATCTACTGATGCAGACGATACACACTGTATTTTATTATGTTGTGCACCTTTATAATGCATAATTATATAATAATATATCTAATATGTACAAGTGATGTGGTGTACAAAATACAAAACATTAGCAAAGCAGCAAGCTGCTGCATCTTTATCATGATTCTTGATGCTTGATGTGTCCATGTCCATCCATATTCACGACTCTTCACTTGCACTCTACAGTCTATAGAGTATAGAGTATAGACTATATACTATAGACAAAGCAGATACAGAGACAGAAACAGAAACAGACTGACAGAATCAAAATCAGCAACAGCACCTTTTTAGATTCATGTGTCGTGTGTAAATGTGTAATGTGAAGAGTGAAGAGTGTAGAATGTAGAGTGTCGTTTGTATTTTGTATAGATAATTTCTAGTGTGTTGTGTTGTGCTTTTTGTTTTGATTTTTGATCCTGTGTGAATTGTGAATCTCACTGTCTCTCTCTCACACTCACTCACTCACTATTCACTATTCACTATGGACTATCTTTCTCATTGATTCAGTTTGTGTGGGTGCAGAAATATTCAACAATAACAGCCTTTATATTTTCTTTTTTATCCTCCTCAAGTTCATCAGTGAGGATTTATCATTCTCATTTGTGAGTGTGTAAGTGTGTGTTTGTGTGGTGTGTGCATTCCATTAAAAAGTGTTTCTTCGTCGCAATCGCGTCCAACATTCAGCATTCAAAATTTTGCATCAATAATCAATAACCAAAGAAATTGTACAGTGTTTGAGTGCCTTTTGAGTTTAGATCCAGAATCAGTTGTAAAATTGCAGCGTCTTAATTGTGAATTGTGAAAGGTGTTAAAATCATTACGAAAGCAAAATGTCCGCTAATTTCATCCACCCAATTCCGGAATCGGAGTCTTCAATAGTGAAAAACAAGTATGGAAAATTGAATGGATACGCTGGAATGGGAACGGCGAGTAGCTCCATTCCATCAACCTCGCTTAATTTTGACAGCTTGAGCATCGGCAGTAGTAGCCAAACTTCCAATCCGAATCCAAATCCAATTTACAACAATCAGGTGAAAATGTGCATTCATTATTCATTATTTATTATTGCTGTAAATAATTAAGTATTATATTTTATAATAAAAAATATCATATTGCAAAATTATTTGGTCTCTGTAATTTAATGTAAGAAATTTGAATTTGATTTTCATGAAAAATATGAATACATGGAAAGCCGGCTAAAAGTGACATCGGACGACCATGTTTGGACTGTGGGGAAAATTGTAGCTCTGGATACATTCCACATTCATGGAGGTAAATCATTAAAATAATGTGTACAAAATTTTCAATTTTCAGAGATAGATACGGAAATTTAAGAGAAACACATCACACTTCAACTTTATTCAAGAGAAAATTGAAAAGCATTCGATATTCGAGAGAGCACGTGGAAACTTTTTACTTTTCAGATACAAAAATATTTACACATGTGAAAATACAGATGTAAAATATCAAGTAGGTACAAAATGCAGACATATAGATAATTTGTTCAATAAAATGGAGTTTGGATCAAAGTGGATGTTCTGTGTTCTATTTCTGTATGTGGTTTGTGCATTTGTGTGACGTCAATTCGTTAAGCGATTAATAGGAAAATTGTCAAGATAATAATTTAATTATTATCTTTCTGCTATCCAAACTTTAATAGTCCGTTGCAATCTGCATTTATACTACACAGTACGTGCTACATTTACTAATTATTAAAAGTGCTGGTGAGTGCAGCACATCTTTCAAGTTCAATTTTTGCCGGTTGTAAACTGTAACATTTAAAATGTGCAAGTGTCACAAAGGTATTTCAAGTGCAGTATTGAGTTTTACCAAATATTTTGCGGTAAATTTCAGCGCCGACTAAAAATTATACAGATGTCAAAGCATCTACAAATGAAAGTTAGTTGGAAATGATAAATGGTTCTGAGTAAAATATTATGACAGAACATTACGAAGCTAATTCAAATTTATACAAGCTTTTTTGGTTTTAGTAGGTACCAAATAAAAAACGACAGTAGATGGTAGACAAAAGACATAAATTGATAATTCAGAATTTAATATCTTAAACAGGAAAAAAACTAATGAGAATTTCTATTTCCTTCTTCCTCTTCCAATTTTGGCTAATTAATTGTTTGTTGTTGTAATTGGATTTTTTTGTATGGAGGATTGAGAATTGAGTCTTGAGTCTTGAATCTTCATCGTCTTTGTAAGTATAATTGCCCTGCAGTTTAAACATTGTATTATTAATAATTATTGCGAACTTCAATATGTGATATTTTTAACTTTGGTTACTTCTTTGCTGTTGTTCCGCGTTGCTATTGGCAATTGACAATTGACAATTCATTATTGACAATAGAGAACTAAACTGCAAAAAATCTTCTTCAACATCTCCTCTTTAGATTTTAAATGAGAAGAATAGCATCCATTTAAGATCTATTTTACCTTCAACGTTCAATTTTCCATTTACTTTGTAATTTGTAAATTGTAAACGACGTGTGATGATAATTCCATTTTTATGCTGCATTCATCCTACTGATTACTGATATTTTCCATTGGCAATCGGCATGGGCATTTTGTCCCTTTTTGTACATTTAATTGAAATGAGTCATTGCAAATTGCCTGCATTCTACATTGTACAATGTGCAATGTATCATGTGCAAAAAAAGAATGAGTGAGAAAAATCAAGCCTTTTATGGTCTAATCTTCTTGATTTTTCATATGTACTTAACATTTAGTATTTAGTGTGTAGTTTTTAGTTGCTCATAGCTCGTGGCCAGTGACCAAAAATGACATTCCAAATTCTAAATCAATTTCAATTTTATTGTATGTCCAATGTCCATGGAAAAACTGAAATAAAATTATTATAAATGGTAAAAGTGCCACAGGAACTTTCTGTAAAAATGAATTTAAATTTCTTATTTCCTTTCATTCCATTGCTTTTTTTCAAAAGAGCCTCTTCTAAAATAAAAAATAGCCTGAAATCCGACGTTTAATGTCAAATGTACCTGAAACAAACCGAGGCCCCTTCAAACTACAAACTACAAATTACAAAAGTTCTCCACCAATTTCAACTTCCATGCATAAAAAATGGCAAAATATTGCAAAAAAAGTAGAGGGTTGTCATGCCCAAACAAAACTAAGCCAAGCCAAAGAAGACTAATCAAGTTTTCAATTGACTTTAAAAAACAAATAAATTTGTACTTATTATCATGATGATGATCGTGATGCGGCAGTAGTACACATTTACAATATTATGCATTAGCATAGAGCAAAGTACATGTGCCAGTTCTTTTCTCTTTCTGTCCTCTTCTATTCTCTTCTATCTGTATTGTAGATATTTATTCGTCCTTCGTCCTTGGAGTAAATCAAGTATGTAGGTATATTCTGTATTCTACATTCTACATGTGTGTTTTGTCTTTTGCATTGTGCTATGCAAGTGGTTTTAGGTTGATGCTGATGTTGATATTGATGTGGATGTGGATTTGGTTTTGAACGTGGACGTGGATGTAGGTATGAGGGAATTACTAGTACAAAGTAGGAATTAGAATGACTCTCTTCTCTCGACTCTCGACTCTCGTCGTATTGATGTACTTACATGGCGATGTGATCTGAGGATCAGATTGTTAAGTATCGCCATTATCTCACAGATTACACCATTACATTTACTTACAGTCACAGTCACAGTCATGTGTACGATGTACGGTGTACGGTAGACAGAGACATGGTCATTTAGTTGTAATGTGTATGCACATTTATTTATCTTTCATGTTTCACGCAGAATGTACACTGTACACTGTAGACTGATGAGCATGTGGATGAGGATGAGGATGACGACGTAACCAAGTAAAAACTAAAAACTAAAAACCTACAAACTCTAATCTCCAAACTCTCATCATGATGAATGAACATGAGGCATTAGTCTATTCACTCTTCATTATTCATTATTCATTGTACAAATGTATCTGTATTTGCACAGTTTTTTCCTCATTTTTTTCACCATTTAGACCTTTTTTGTGCTTGCAATTCCAAATCGAATTTCAACTCCAAAAAAACTTAGACTTGAGTCTTGAGTACATATAAACTGTAGGAGAATAAGTGTGTAAATGTATGCACAATATTTTTCTAGTATGTAGATAGTAGATAGTAGATATGTGGGCACGCCCGCATGTACATTGTACATTCTTCAATATTCTATATCTATAAATTTACAAAATACACACCTATCCAATACACGGTACACATGGCCATTCTTATATATCTTATTTCCATGTGTGTGTGTGCGAAAATGAAAATGAAAATGGGAGAACCAAACCAAGCCAAACGAGAAAACAAGATCAGCCTACACCATCCTCTTTTTTCTCATTTAATTTTGGAAATGCCATTAAAATGTATCAATAAGACAGCAACAGAAACAGAGACAGAGGCCGATTTACTCATACAAAATCAACAGTCGATAGTCACCAGTCGATATAGTCAACTGCCCTGTGCTGTGATGTGTTGTATTGTGTTGATTGCAAAACAAGAGAAGCGTGGTCTAAAATGGTTATGTGTTATATAGTCGTAACATGCGCTTTTTAAGAAACTGTAAGATTCTCTACAGAGAGAGAGAGAGAGAGAGAGATGAAAAATTGGAAATATGACACCCATGATACAACTTGAATTTGTTTTGTTTGCTGTTTGCATCAAATGATAAATGACATGGCTATTTCCGTTGGGAGTTGCAACTTGGGATTCCAATTCAAATTCCAATTCAAAAAACTGTCTTTCGTGTACAGATGTATGAACAGATGAGGATGGAGACAAAATTGTGTAATGTAAATAAATGTTTTGTGCAAAACGGAGAAATATCCGATATCTGATGTTTGAACTTGGATCTTTGATCTTTCTCAATTCTCAATCCATTTTATCCAATCCGGTTATTCACAGGAGATAGGAGGATTAGAATTTTTCTTGGTTTCTTTTGTGTCGTATCATCCACATTTCAGTCAACAGTCGACAATCGAACGTCAGTAGTACAAGTTACAAGTGAATTTCATTTAAATCTGCTCAGACATTTTTTTGCCCTTTTCATGGAATTGAGAGTTGAGAATTGAGACTGGAAATGACCGAGCGACTACACATTAAATTTGAAATTTGGTACTACAGAAAAGAAATGAAAAGAGCAAAATATGATAAACACGAATCAGAAAAAACAGGCACAATTTTACTTTTAGTTGGTGATTGGTGACAGTTGACAGTTTCTCATTTTATCAAGTTTCAAAAGTTCATAAAAAAGGAAACAAGCGTTTGTAGTTTGTAGACACAAAATCTTTGAACGTTTCTGGAAACTGGAGATGTGAGACTTGAGATTCTAAAATCGGAGATTGATTTTTAATTCTCAGCTCTCGATTCTAGATTCTCAATTCTTCATCCGCTTCCATAATCTTTCCATGTAATATTACAGAACAAAGAATAAAGAATTCAAACTTGAGACTTGAAACTTGAAACTATTATTCCATGAATGTTGATCACTGATTACAATTACTGACAATTGAGAATAGTTTGTATCCGTCTCTTTTCTTTTGCCTTCTGAGTTCAGAGTTTTGAGACATGACTAAAGCGGAAATAGCTACCATTCAACATTCAACATTCAGTGACAGTGACAGTGGCCGAGACGGAGAAAGATAGCGATTTATTTTTGTTTCAATTTTCAATGCGTCTATCTCTATTTTACACTTGAACTTTTAAAATGCACTTGACTTTTCCCTTTTCCGCTCCATCATCTCACCACACATGACACACCATATTCACGCTCAATATTGAACAACTAAATACAAACTCAACTAAACCAGAAAACAGAGAGACACAGCAGAGGCAAGTTAAAGATAAAATGAAAAATAAAGAGGAGAAATGTTTGCGGGTGGAGACTTGAGAGCAGAGAGCGGAAATCTTCATTCATTTGTTTATTTATTTATTTATTTATCAGTGTTTCAAATTTCCCTTGCTCAAAGCTCAAAACTCAAAACTCCAAACTGTACTAGTTCCTCTCATTTCACAAGAGTCTTTAATTTAACTGTCTTTAATTTAACTCTGTGGATTTTGAATGGTGGATTGTGTACATTTATGTACATATGTTGTGTATTGTGGATGAGAACATGAGCATTGAACAGGAGTAGCAAATAACAGTAAACAAACAGTAAACGGTTGCGTTCAAATTATGAACAACGATCAAGGAACAAAACGAACGTAAATAGTAAATGTTAAACGGTAGCGAATGATAACAATTACAGTTAGAATTTAGAATGCAGCCCTAAATTTTCAGTCTCCAAGGCTTCGGCAAATTTAGTTTGAATCAGCCTCTTATTTCTTGTTCGAAGTTTGTGATAATTTTCCTTGGAATTTGAAAATCAATAGTTGAAATGGATTTCCTGTTTATAAACAAAGAACTTTTATGACATTTCCTTGAAAGCTAAAATTGACACGGGAAATCCTCAAGATTTTCTGCAATTTACACCCGTTTCAATTTTCAACCCGCTTGGCGCCATTTTCAATTTTCAATTTTCAATGAGCTTAGTCATTAGTTATCCTCGTCGCTCTTCATTCCCATCAAACATCAAACGAACCAATAAAAAAGCCGTCAAATCGATATATTTGAACGCTGTACGTTTTATTATGAATACCGTCAAGCGTCAACCGTCAAGATGTTTCACGTAGGCGAGGTAATGGAAAAAGTAAATAGAAAATCCACACTTTTCTTTATTTGAGCACTTGAGCCTTGAGCATTGAGCATTGAAATTTAGAGTTTGGAATTTGGCAAACTCCGAACTTGGAGCATCAAACATCAAACATGAGTTAGCGACTCATCACCTAGCTCATTCTTCACTCGCCATTTCGTCACTCACTTGTCTTGTTAATTCTCCAGCTAACGATAAAATGAGATGAGAGTCATTAGCCAATATTCGATAATGAGAAATGTCGTAAATGCTTCGTAAATTCGCTATTCGATATTCGTCAATAGTATTTAAACATCGGGTGACGGCTGAAACAACACAACTGAATAGAATAGAATGTAGAACATTTTCGAATCGACAATCAAATACGGCAAAATTGACGCACCTCCAAAAGTTAAATCTATTCCTTTTTTAACTAATTTCCTATTTCTAGTTCTTATAGCTTTTGGCTTGAGACTCGAGTTTCGAGTCTCGAGATGAATGTAAAAATTTGTATTAGTTTTATTTTTACAGGGTGACAATTTTTTTATAGAACGGTCACTCTTAGTAAAAAGCTGATATGTTCAGTCTTCAGTCTTTACTGTGCAGTGTCATTGTTCATTGTTCATCCATAAACCATTGACATCTGTTCCTGCTTAATTAATGTCTCTTTTCGGAATCCTGAATCCGGAACTGCGAATTTACAACTCAACTCATGGAAATCAGAAATGAGAAATTAACAACTAATAATACCAAAACGCGCAACTGTCAACTGACATATATTGTGTGTATGAAATATGATGGAACATGAAATAAATACTAGAGCTGAATTTTGAATTCATACATTTATGATATGTTTTTACAACATCCATGATCCATGTTTTACAGTCCTAGACATGTCTTACACGTTCCGTGTATACTAAACGTCGTACAGTGTACAGTGTGTAGAATGCAGAAGCACATTGCAGTATTTCGTGTTTAGCATTTAGCGTTTAGTGTCTCGTGTAATTAAAGCATGTTGATTTTGGCACGGTTTATTATTACGACAGACGGAAGAGGCTCAAGACTCAAGAACCAAGACTCTAGACTCTAAATTCTAGCTTCTAGATTCAAGATTCAAGATTCAAGTCATCTTGTAAAAAGCCAGCCTGAACAGTGAACAGACCAGGCCAGAACAAAGTTGTAGGACCATCTGGTGACCCCATAAAAATATCAGTAAAAATGGCTCAAACACCAATATCAGCACCAGAAACCAGCACCAGCTTCAACTTCAACTTGAGCCTTAATTTACCATACTCTTATGCAATTTTGTACAAACGAGTCGACTCGTGTTACTCAAGTACGAATAAAGAGAAAAGTGTGTAGTTTAGTGAGCTGATTCTGGTTCTGACTCTGGTTCGTTTGATAGGATTAGCTGGCCATTTCCTCTGTAAAGTGTACAAAATGTACAAAATGTACAGTGTACAGTGTACAGTCCTCAACCCATTATTTATTAGCATAAACTCCGCTCCGCTCTTCTTCTCCTGTTCTCCTTCTCTTTTCCGTCTATCTATGTGGTTTGGTTTGGATTAGTTTGGATTGGTTTGCTATGGAGTGTGATATATTAGATCTCTCCACTTTACACAATCAGCAACGCGTGTTCACTGTTCAGTCTACAACAAGTACACAGTACACAGTACACACACCATATAGATCTACGATCTACAGTACGCACTCACACCCTCAATTACTCCATCCTCTTTTCCGTATCCACATTCGAATTCGTATTCGCATTTGGATTCGGATTCGGATTCGTACTTGTAGATTGTGGATTGTGGATTGCGGATTGTAGATTGGAGATACATGGTAAACAGACAAGGAAATTTAATGTATAATGTATTGTATACATGGAGAAAAGGAGAGCTGTGGTAATAAACATTCCTTTTATATCATCATTCATCCTCCTCTTTCTCCTCTTCTACATCTTCTTCTCCCACACTCATATTTCACTCCAATTTATTCAAACAACTCACTTTCTTTTCAACTTCCAACCGTCCTCTTCTTCATCTTCATCCTCTTTTTCTGTTTTCGGCTTGGACTTGGTTTTTCCTTTTCATCCATTGAGAATTGAGACTGTAGAAACTGGAAACTGGTTGGATTTTGGATTTTGCAATTTGCAATTTGCAAAATTGCCCTTGTCCTTGTGAATGTGGAATGTAGACTTTTGTTTACTTTAGTTTGGCGGGTTTTTTCCCCCGCCACTACCACTGCTTAAAATCATCATTATTCTCCTTGGTTGCAATTTGCACGAGTAATTTCATTTGTCAGTTGTTCTCTCTAGTCTCTAGGTTTCAGATTTTAGATTCTAGATTCTAGAAATGGAAAGCTCCAGAGCTTTAAATCTCCAAGAGAAAATGTGATAAAAATTCCCATGTTTGAGAAAAACCTAGGAAAGTAAAGAAAATCCACTGATATTTGGTTTGGTTTTGTCTTGATGTTGGGTTTGGTGTTTTTAGGAGGTAAGATGAATCGGCATAATATTTACAGAGAAAACAGAAAAGGCACGTTTCAGTTATTTATTTATGTATCATCATTATCACAACATTTTTGATGTTTGGTCTTGCGTACATTTGCCGTATCGTAATGAAATATGAACATTGAATATTGAATATTCAAGAGCTGGAAACTGGAAAAGCTGAATCCACTGCAGTTGATTTGTATTTAAATTTTTGAGCTGGTTACAAATTACAAATACATATGAATTTGGAAAATTCTCCAAAAAGATGCATAAAAACATTGGGCTCGTGTCTCGTGTCGATAGTTGATACCAGTGTCTTGGTTTGTCAATGTCTGTTTATTCAATCTTCTTCCTCCTCTGTACTCTGTACTCTACGCCTTTTCATTTTCTACTTTTCTTGAACATAAAAATATTGGATTCATGACTCAAAATTCAAAACTCAAGACGAACGATAAAATCCACATATCTCATGCCCAAAAACCAAATTTCTAGAAAGTTCACCCATTTCAGCATTCAATTGAACCGCCTTCAACTTTCAACATAAATAAATGTGCAGTATACAGGAACAATAATGTCTTCTTTTTGTTCCTCTTCCATCTTCCATCTTCAATTTGTTTCACATGATAAACAGAGTACAAGTTTTGATGTTATTGAGTATTGAAGATTTAACATGTTGAACTGGATAAATCGTCGACATTATTACAGGCTTTTATATATATAATAATAAATACAAAGTACAGAAGAAGACAAGGAAGATGACACAATGTGATAAAATATAAAATACAATAAAATAAATTGCTACAAGGAATATAGAACATGATATACCTATTGCCTTATATTTGTGTGTATGTACAATGTACATCTCGTAAATTCTTTTTATTTATTTTGCCTCTTTTCCCTTCTTTTCTTGTCTTTGCGACTTTTCTTTTTCTCAGTTCTCAATTCTCAATATCCTAACAAGAAGGAGCAGGAGAGATTTATGAGTGGGAACAGGCCGGGCCGAAGTGTACTGTGAAGTACAGATATTGTGATATGCTAGATGGATAATGGATAATCGCAATATCCTATTGTAGATTGTAGATTGTGGATATTAGATATCGCAATGTGCAATGTATAATATTGTGTAATATGTAATATCCTTATCGTTCCTTCGTGCCTTTCTTCCCTGTCGGATAAACAAGAATTGATAGTCAGTTTGTCTTTGTTTTTTCTTCTTCCTCTTCGCCTTGGCTTCTTTCATCTTCTACTGTTCTAGATTCTAGATTCACGATACCATTAGATTAAAAGGAGTGTAGAATGCAGAAAAATCCTAATAAAATTGCGGATTCGGTCGGATTAATAGGAAAAAAGGTGACATGACATGGCAATTCAATGCAAAATGGAATGGCATAATATGTAATACGGCTCGACATAGATTCTGGATTCTAGATTCTGCATTCTAGATTCTGGACCCTGCCCAAACATTATTTGTATTTATATTTATATTTACAGTAGATTATTATTTATTATGCAAAATCCACAACTTGTTACATTTTGCATTTTGCATTGTACATTGTACATGCATGATTTTTGTTTACAACTTTCTTGAAAAAAGTAGGAAGAATACAAAATGTCTGTAGACTGTAGACTGTAAACTGCAACTTGAACCCCCATGAAAATAATGAATAATGACTACAAGCAGCAAGTAATAATATTATATGTAATATTATTTTGTATATTATTTGAGCTTATATTATATTATGATATTTTACATAGGTTTAGTAAACTCAATAAAAAAAGATGAATGAATCGAGCATCGAGCGGGCGGACATGACAGATTCAATATGCAATATGAATGATGAATGTTCCACCAACTGCAGTTAGTTTCCGTGATCAGTGATCATCATAAATAATAAATACCTACATAAAAAACAACGGTTGACTGTAAAAATAGCTGTAGCTGTAGCTCGTAGCTGGGCTTCTTATTTTTTATGATATTTTCTATTTTCTACGGTCAACTAAAATAGGACAATGTAGGATTTTTTTTTTCTAATAGTGGATTTTCGAATTTTACATTGAACTCGATTCGGTGTTTTAGTTTCAAAGTTTCAAAGTTTCAAATTATGTCATCACCAAAAAATATATACCTACAAAAGATACAAGAGAAACAGAGCAGAACGGGAAATTCGGGAAACTTTCCTTGAATCTAGAATCTAGAATCTAGAAAGTAGAAACTTGCTGATAATTGAATATTTTACAAACGTCATGTTTCGTATAGGAATTACATGTAGGAATTTTGTAACTGCGAAGTGTTGAATGTTGGCTGCTGGCCGTTCATCTCCTTCTTCACTGAATAAATGATTGTGCCAGGTTGAACTTGGGTGTTTTATGTCTCAGAGTTAAGAGTGTAGGCTGTGGATTGTGGATGATCTTGATTCTTGATTCTTGAATCTTGAATCTTGATGCGTGGTCTTGGTTCTTGGTCTTTTCTCGGTGAAGATTTAGTAGAGAGACAAGAAAAACAGTTGAGCCGAGTTGAGCTGCGTTGAGTTAAATTGGCACTTGTACATATTTGTATTTGTAGTTTGTAACTAATATCTACAGTTGTTTGTAGTTTGTAGTTTATAGTTTGTATCATGATATGCGATGAGATTTCATGTTCATGTTCACAATGTTGATACGTTCAGTTGATGTCTGATGTAGTTTTTCATGCTTAAGCCTGAATCTGAATAAAATTCGTCAAGACGTGAATAAAATTCCTTGACTTGGCAAAGGATAAACGGCAAACGGCAAACATTATCTAACCGTAAGGATGATCATGTCTCATGTTAAATTTGAGGTTGAGATTGAGAAAGCACGGCCAGAATTCATTAAACATGCAAATCACTTGATTTAAGCATACACAATCTCAAATCTGCACTAAATTCTAAATTCACAATTTATATTACGTCTTCTATCTTATGCACCTCGAACCTCGAGTCTCGAGTCTAGAGTCTCGAATCTAGAGTTATTTCTCTACATAATATTATTACAGATTACATTTAGTTAGCACACCAAGATACAGAGCACAAATGACAGACAGAGAATAGAGTCAAGTAGTTCCAGGGTCATAAATAAAAAATTCGGATATATTAAATTATATAGGATAAAAAAATCATCTATAGGAAAATCTTATTATCTACCATTATTTATAAATTGGAGCGAGACACTAGACACTCTTGAAAATATTATAATATTATATAAAAATACCCGTAGATTCTACATTCTAAATTCTAGATTTTAGATACATTATCTATTTTAATAATAATACATGAGTCATTTCTCTTCACTTTTCTTACTCGCAACTCGTACTAGTTATAGTTCAAATCTTGTGGTTCTGGAGGAGGTGAATTTTTTGGCCGTGTCACCTTTTTTTGCAAAAGTTTTTACTGTTTTGAGTTTCGAGTCTCTAGTCTCTCGATTGTCGAGTGTCGAGTCGCCGCAGATTTTATTTCTTTTTTAATTTTAACCGTAATCGTATTCGTATTTGTATTCGTATTCATATTCGTTTTCGTCCTTGTTGAACTGCATCAAATTTCTGATTTCTGCACAATCCCAAAAGTTTTGCACATTTCACAGTTTTGAACCAACTTTTACGTAAACCGACAACCAAAAACAGACAGACAACAGACGACAAATTTGGAATTTGAAATTTGAAGGCCAACGTCAAAGTCAATCCAGAAATCTAGAATCTAGAATCTAGAATCCAGAATTTAGATTTAGATTTTTTTGTGTTATTGTAAAACACGTACACATTTAAATAACACGAATAAAAAAGAATAAAACAAGACAAAAATTTTACCACTGCACGAGACTGACTGAAGGAGAACCAGTTAAAAAATTGGATCAAGACGGAGAGAAAGAGGAAAAACCGGAGAAAATTCAAACCACAACCCAGTGAAAAACATTTGCGGTATCTTGATCCTTGATTCTAGACTCTAGAGATGTATACTTTTGTAATAAATAATTAACAATTAAATTGTGAACAGAGAGATAAATAATAACTAAATAAATAACCAAATAAATGATGAATAAATTATCATAAGCTAGATTTGGATTTGGATTTGCTTTTGACTCTTGACTTTTGACTGTGGATGATATTGCTATTGATTTTGAGGTGCTTTTCTCATGTGATTGTGACTTTTGACTTGTGACTTGATATTTGATAAGCACGTGTTATTTGTCTTTGTGTTCTGTTTTACTCTGCTCTGTTGTGTTATGATTTGAAGACGTGCTCTATGCTCTCTGCTCTCTGCACCTCGCTCTTCCGTTTTGTTTTTCCTGCTGTTACACGTCTACTCGTAGTCGAATTCGTATTCGTACTTGTGTTTGATGTGTAGTGTGTGGTTTGATTTGGATTGGTGTGGAAGAAGAGTCTCCGAATGTTCTACATTCTACATCCGAGTTGGTGAGTGAACGAGTTGCTCTGGCTCTGACTCTGGCTCTGGTTCTAGTTCCTTCCTTCCCTCACGCACGCATTTGTTGAGTTTGAGTTTGAGCTTCTGCTTCAGCTTCAGCTTGAGGTTGGAATCGGATTTACAGATTTGGATGTGGACTTGGGCATTTGAACATTGAACAAGAAACACGAAACACGAAACACAGACTTCACAAACTACTGATTTAGCAAAAGAAGAAGGAGAATAAGAAAAAAGTCAGTCAACGTACAACGTACATTCTACACACAATACACAAGTCAACTCGAGTCAACTCAACTCAAACTTCCTTCTTCCTTCCTCCTGCTGCTCCTCCTCACATTTCAAACTTCCTCTAACAAACCAACCGCTAGGAAAAAACTACTAGAGCAACATCAATATCAATAGCAATAGCAATCGCAACCGTACTATCAACAAACCAGCACGAGAAACACAACAGCTGAAAACATTCCACTCAATTTCCATTTCCATTTTCAATTCCAAAGCGTCTCCATGTCCTGGGAAAATGGGAATAAGAGAAAATTGAAAAGAATAGAAATCAGTGTGAAAAATTACTGTGTTTAGCAATCTCATGATCAAGTCCCAAGAGTGGAGAGTTGATGCAAATCGTGAAAAGTGAAAAGTAAAACGGAAAAGTAAAAAGTGCAGTTCATTTCATTTGATTCGTGGAAAAGGAGAGGACAAGTGCACTAACGAGTGTCTAACTTGTACTGTCGTAGATGTGTCTCGTTCCGTGTTTTGTAAATGGTGAATGTGCTCCTGTTTTGAGTTTTGAGTATTGAGTGTTGAACTTTGAATCTAAATCTGTGGCAACTCTCCAAATTCAAATTCCTCTCAGAACGACAGCCCTCCATTGAATTTAAATACAAATACAAATAGAAACTTTGTACTGTGTACTGTGTACACATACAAAATAATATGTAGATAACAACCTCAACTCTACTATAGTCTACTCTTGGACTCAGTATGCAGCAAAAACCGCAAGTCATTTAACAGGATAAAAAAACCAAAAACCAACATGTTTCGTCCGAATTTCCGTGCAAAAATAATGTAAACGAGTTTCAATGTGAAATTTCAAGCTTTGGATTTGGATTTGAACAGAAAAAGCAAGTAAAAAAGTTCAATCCATCTACATGTTGAACTTTCAAATTGTGTGTGAAATACATACAAATGTGTAGAATTTTATCTGTGTGAGATTGTGTATGAATCAAGAATCAAGAATCAAAAGAATTAAAAATCGACAATTAACAATCAACAATCAATGATCAAGGACTACATCAAAAATTGAAGATCAAAATTTCTAAAGTCAAATCTGTACTTGTACAATTCAAGAATAAATTCATGTGGATATTTCTACATGCAATTTGACACATGTTACATGAATAGCCTGTACTTTACATTGTAGAGATATAGGTAAAAAGTTGATGACGTAAAGAAAAAACCGTCTGTTCAATCTCGAACGCGAGCTCAAGCTGGTGCTCGTGTTCTTGCTCTTGTCATACTGGTTCCGTATCCGTATCCGCATCCGGATTTAGATCTACATTTAAAATTCACCGCAATATTTTCAGTACTGCATTTGAAATTCTAAATCCTGAATACAGAATTCAGAATGCAGAATTTAAAATAGACGTGCAGTCGAATGTCGAATTGAAAAAAGTATACACTTGAATACACTATATTTAATTACGTCATTTATTGGCGCCCATTTTACGCCATTGATTATCGGTATTTTCTCAGTTTTTTCCTCATCAAAGTCACAAGACGAGACAGTGAGAGAAGTGCATTTGACAAGTGTATTTTATTGATAATATTTGTTGATAATTCAACAGTGTCAAAACTCGTAGCTAAAAACAAATGAGGTTTTTGTCTTTTGTCAAGTGTCAGTATACCGGATTGTGTGGTCATTTCTCCCTTAACTTTACTTTTTCATTTTTCAATATTCAATAATCAATTGAGAGTAGTCAATGAAAATTAAAAATTATCAACGAGTTCAACTTGATGATTGATGATGGATGATAAAACAAAAGTCTACAGTGAGAAATACAAAATACAAAAAGCAAAAAAGTTCTGTCTGGATTAGAATTACAATTAGAAATAGAATCAAACTTGTGGTTTTTTTTTTGGCGAGTGATATTTTTTCATTTATTCACGTTCCTCTTTTGTTTGGTGAAGGTAAAGTGGGTAGGCGTTGAATTTTCATTCTGGTGTAGGGTGTAGGGTGTAGGGAATCCGGAATTGCACATGTTATTGTCGATTGCACAACGTCAAGAGTCAAGAGTCAACAGTGTTTTTTTATTTATTCTGTGTCAGTGACAGTTACATTGAAAATGTGGAAACGTCAGAGTCAGAGTCGGTTTTGGGTTCGGAATCGAGTGCACTGAGTACTAACTGAGTACTAGATGCTAGATAATTTAAATGCACGACATGAACACGGTCATTGATCATATCCTTTCCTCACACGTTCACATTCTGATTTCTACGGTAAACTGTGTAAATGAGGAATAAAACAACAACAAAATGCAACAAGTTTCCAACTTGCAATTTTCAGGGACAGTTTGCTTAAAAATTTAGTACAACTCTTTTCTCGTTATTTATTTTAGGTTGACCTAGAGACTAGAGACTAGAGGCAAGAGAAAATTACATGTAGAATTTTGGATCCAGATCATCATCACCGTCATCCTTGTTTTATCATACTGTTTTAATTAAGTCAAGTTTATACTTTATACTTTCTACATGTGAGGCGTGAAGGGTATATTTGATGTTTGATAGTTATTTTGGTTTGGTTTTGGCGGTTCGTGGTTCATAAAAGCAGCTGCAATTTACATTATGGTAAAAAGTAAAAAGATATGGGGAAGAAAAGAGAAGAGGATGATTCTCATCATTGAATTAATTAAGTGCGGTCCGTTTCTACTCTTTACACAGAGCGGAGTTTTGAGTGTGGAGGTGGTTGTTGGAAGTAGGCGGATTGAATTAAATTGGATCATTTACACAGTGTTCAAACTGCCTCGAAACTATACTCAAAAGTCAAGAGAATCTAGAGAATTGAGAATGTGGAGTCAAGTGTCAAGAGCCGAGAACCTAGAATCGAGCGAGTGTGGAGTGTAGAATGGCATTGAGAATTCTATAATGAATACAAATTGAGTGCTTCTGTTTCTCTTCTTCACTCTTCACTCTTCTCCATTCTCAATTCTCAATTCTCAATTTTCAGTTCTCAGTGTTCATGTCCATTTAACTTGCTCCACTCTCTCGGTTCTTCTTTCCAAGTTCTGCAAACTTTATTCTACTATCTAGACTCTAGAATCTAGAATTTAGAGTCTAGAGTCTAGAGTCTCGAGTTTATGCACATTGGCTTTGCAAATTCATGCTGATGATCTCATGTAAATTTGCTCGTCAAGGAGAGTCCATTCCACTTTACATCATTACTTCATTACACTCCAACACTCACTAGGAACTAGAATCTAGAAATCATAATCATCTTCTCCTTTTCTCCTCCTCATTTTCTTCTTGTTTTTTTCGTCTAATGATGTTTTTGTGACAATTCACAAGTGAAAAAAGACTCGACTCTCCACACTCCAATTTCCAGTCCAGAGTCTAGAGTCTAGAGTCTAGAGTCTAGAGGCTTCAGCTCTCTTCACATAAATTATGGCAAATCACATGGAACTATTGATTTTTTTCTCCCTTTTTATCTTTATGAGCAGAGAGCACTGACAACAGCATGAGTTTGGAGTTTTTCCGTATCCCGTTCTTCCGTACATGGTACATGGACGTTGACTTTTTCCTATCTATTGCGAGTTACGAGCTACGAGTAGTGGATTTTCTTCTTGTGCTGCTTCTTATTTGGTCTATTTTTTATGTGGTGAAGAAAGCGTTTAGCTTAGGAAATGGCCAATTTTTTACAATTTTGTACAGTTTTGGATTTTTGACTGGATTTTACTAAAATCCACGATATTTTGAGTTTTGAGTGCTGATTACTGATTAACGGGTACCTTTTGACTCTCATTCTAAATGCATTAGAATCTGCAAGTTTTATTGGAGCCCGAACGGCTGAACGGATCTTCA